>LFYR01000682.1:339042-349681 GCA_001185155.1 Zostera marina | reverse complement strand
AATCCTCACCTACGGATGAACGTAGGTAGACGAGGAATCACACGAAAGCCTCAATCGCAAAAAGGCGAGCAAAAGGAGGGGGCAAGTATTTAAGTAACAATCCTCACCTACGGATGAACGTAGGTAGACGAGGAGTCACACCTAGCCTCAGTCGCAGAAAGGCGAACAAAAGGAGGGGGCAAGTATTCCATTAATAGTCCGCACCCACGGATGAATGTGGGTAGACGAGGAAGCACACTCAACCCCTATCGCAGAAAGGCGGAAAAAAGGAGGGGGTCGGGTACTCTCAAAACCCGCCATAGGGAAGAGAACCCAAACAGTGCTCAAGGATAGCGCAGGCAAGGTGTCAAGGTGGGCAAGCAGGGTTCCGCGGGAGAATCGGGCCGGAAAGGTGTGCAAGGAGTAGGCTTCGGCTAGGACAAACCGGACAATAGTTGGCAAAAGCGCGTGACAACCTCCGTGGAAGCATAGATACAACCTCGCAGGCGTGGAGGGGGGGGAGTACTGGTGAGAGAGGATCTTACGTCCAGGGACATCACCGGAAATCCACATCCCAGCACGCAAAGAGGGGTGGAATACTGATAGTACAGGGTCCGACACACAGACCATAGTACTAAAAGACGTATCCCAAAGTATCTAATACGCAGAGGAGGGGGAGTACTGGTGATACAGTATCCCGAACACGGTCACAACCTACCAGCAACTAGAAGTCCGGATAGCCTAAGATGAGTTGAGGTATCTATTCTAGGGTGGGGGAGGTCTCAGGTCGAATCCTAGGAAGATCGACTTTCCTGAGGATCGACTTCCCTGGGATCGACTTTTAAGTAAAGTCGATCACCAGGAAAAGTCGACCCCCAGAAAGTTGATCTCTGGAAAGTCGACCCCTGGACCCAATCTGGTCAGTTGGGCAGTTAGGCGGTTACTGCCCAAATGACCAGATTGCCCCCATAAGAACCCCTATAAATAGAGGGCACCCCCCACTCATTAAAGGCAGGTCATTTGGAGCGAAAGGATTCCTAGCGAAGCAGAGCTCTGCACACTTGAGTTCCGGTCCGGTTTCCCGCGGAGTTCCCCGCTTGGCGCTTGCTTGCGCGTCTTGGAGTACTGGTCGGGTTTCACCCCCATTAGGGGTAACATTCAGACTCCAACAAACGTTCAGGAACCCTCTCAACGTCACAAAGAATCCCGCTGGTAGTTGTGACAGCGAGACTTCAAAGGCAAGCAACAGTTCACTCATGAGCTCCGGAATGGGCAGCTCAGGGAAATGCTTGAAATGCATCTTGGGTAGAGCCTGGAACCCCGGTGGCGGAAGGTTCGCAGGCTGGTATTGCGACATCCAGAAGCGGGGATGTTCAGAAATCTTCATCGCCCTCAAAAGATCTCGAGCCTCTTTCGCGCTAAGGATGGAGGGGGGATGCACTTAAGAGTGACGTGTAAGCGTCGCCATAGTCATAACTTGTTCAAATCGATCCTCGCCCGAGCGATCGACAGGGAGCAGTTGCGTCGCGCCATTGACATACGTTTCGCAATGCGCATATCCGGTCGGGTTCACGACCCCAATATAGTTTGGGAGATCAGCATAGGGATCTCAACCTAAATCCATCTCAACTGGAGATGGAGGAGTTCTTACTCTTTCACGACGACCCGCATCTGGAGCAGGGTCGGGAATTCCACGATCGACGAAGAGTTTCTCGTCAAAGTTTATATTTTGAGGATTCTCAGCTTCCTCCTGGCCAGGCACATAAATTTTGCCTTTGCCATGGCCTCGTCGTCTTTTTTTTGTTTGAACCATTGTCCTGAGATGGTCGCTTATTAGGGTTCATCCCAGACACGATGACACCCTCGGAATTCACCATCAGTGGCTCAGTATTTGTAGTTGAATTATCCACTGTTTGAATGGGAATCGCCGACTCATCTACCAGAGTCGTCAATTCAACTGGCTTTGTCGCCGACTCATAACGGATATTTAAGGCCTCAGAGTCGGTGGCCAACATTTCCCTCCTCTTGAAGGAGGTCTTCTTCTTGAAAACCCTGGGAATCGGCGACCCCGAAGAGGGAATCGAAGACTCACCAGGGATTTCTCCCTGTTCCACTTCCGGCACCATGTCCGGAACCTTGTCAGGAATCGTCGACCCCACAGAGGGAATTGTCGACCCAGCCAGAGGCTCCAATAACTCGTGCACAGAAGCACTTAAATGGTCGTCAGAGAATGGAACAACCAGAGTTGACGATTCAACATCTCTCGGAGGAGACGGAATCCGGGACTCAACGACATTCAACATATCGACGATAGTTTCTTCTCCGGCCATCTCCGAGATCATAGCGGCGGCCTCGGCTTCAGTAAGGTGGGGGTTAGTTCCTGCCATCTCGGAGTCATCCATTCGAGTCAAATTGAACTGGGGAATCGGCGACAGAAGTATCTAGGGTTTGGTAGGCGATTCGAAATTGGGGAAAAGTGAAGTAAGAAGTGTGAAGCGCTCACCATTATTTATGGTCCCTGGGAAAATTGCAAAAAGAACCCTAGAGAATCCGAAAATTGCAAGGGAAGGAATCGAAAATCGATCTCAAAATCCCTGAAATCACGTATGAGCCGACGATTCCCAAGCTGAATTTATCGATTCCGGTCACTATTTTGCAAAATTTGAGAGATATATTTCCTTAATTGGAAAATTTACATATATCCTCCAAATGTCTCTAAGGATCTCCTGAAAGATCCGATATTTCACAATAGGAGTCGACGATTCCCAGAAGGAGTCGCCGATTCAAGGGGAAAATTTTCAAAACAACCCTCACAGTTACCCAAAACATAGGAGTCGACGATTGGGGCACCCAGTCGCCGACTCAGGGTAAACAACAACACACTTTCAGGAAGGAGTATCACAAGCTCTCTCCGACGCTTCTGTCGCTTCGGCCAGAAGTCGTCACATCTTCAGAAGGGAGTATCACAAGCCCTCCCCGAGACTTCTGCCGCTTCACCCAGAAGTCGTCGCATCTCAAGAGAGACCATCACAAGCTCTCTCCAGTATCAGGGTTCAAAATTACAAAGGTAACCCTCAAGTTTCGAATATTTACCAGTTTCGAATACTCCAGTACTTCAAAAAACAACTCATTCAAAGGGTAACGTGTCGCAAAAGGCACGATTTTCGAGGGGGAGTATCATAAACTCCCCCGACTCTTCTGTCACTTTGGCCAAAAGTCATCATATTACGAGAAGGAGTATCACAAACTCTCCCGACACTTCTGTCACTTCGAACATAAGTCGTCACATTTCGAGGGAGATTATCACAAACTCTCTCGACACTTTTGTCGCTTCGGACAGAAGTCGTCACGTTTCGAGGGAGAATATCACAAACTCTCCCGACACTTCTGTCACTACGGCCAGAAGTCATCACATTTCTAGGGAGAATATCACAAACTCTCCCAGCACTTCTGTCACTTCGGACAGAAGTCTTCACATTTCAAGGGAGAATATCACAAACACTCCCAACGCTTCTGTCGCCTCATCCAAAGTCGTACATTTTCAATATAGAGTATCACAAATACTCCCGACGCTTCTATCACTTCGGCCAGAAGTCGTCACATTTCGAGGGGTAGTATCTCAAGCTCTCCCGATACTTTTGTCGGTTCGGCCAGAAGTAGTCAAATTTCGGGGGGAATATCACAAACTCTCCCGACACTTCTGTCGCTCCGCCCAGAAGTCGTAAAAAATTGAGCACGGTAAGATCTGTCGCTTCGGCCAGATTTACCAAGGATCAATTTGAGCAAAGGAGAGGCATCAAGGAAGGTAAAATCGCACGGTAAGTTAAATATGCGTTATGGACTGATCTCGTTGTTTTGCAGGATGTTTTCTTTTTGCAGGAAAGGTTCTAATAGTGAACCAGACTCTGATAATGAGTCAGACTCTAATAGTGAGTCGGTCTGTCTCGTCGCTTTGGCCATGATAGACCAAAGGTCATTTTGACGCTTCGGCCTTCATGATCTCAAGGGGGGAGTATCACAAGCTCTACTTGACACTTCTGTCGCTTCGACCAGATGTCGTCAAAACCCAAGGGGAGTACAATAAGTTCCCTCGACACTTCTGTAGCTTCGGCTAGAAGCTGTCACATTTTGAGCATGATAGATCTGTCGCTTCGGCCAGATCAATCAAGGACTTATTGAGCATAAGGAGGAGCAGCATGAGAGGCAGCTCCACACGACAAGGTAAGTAAATCAATAAGTATATTCTTTAGACTGACATAGTTGTTTTGCAGGATGTTTTCTTTTTTGCAGGAAAATTGAGGTTCTAATTGTGAACCAGACTCTGATAGTGAGTCGGACTCTGATAGTGGGTCAATCTATTTTGTCGCTTCGGCCTTAATAGATCCAGGTCCACTTTGTCGTTTTGGCCTTAATGGACCAAGAATTATGTTGTCGTTTTGGCTTCAATAATTCTTCTATCTTGTCGCTTCTGCCTTGATACACTTGGAGATCACTTTGTCGCTTTGGCCATAATGATCTCGACCCATCTTGCGCTTTGGCCTACGGGGTAACCGTCGTTGCGGACGTAAAGTCGCTCTTGATCAGGGTGGACTATAAACATCAGTTCTAATAGTGAACTAAATTCTAATAGTGAATCCAAGCATTCTATCGCTTCGGCCAGAATCCACGTATTCTGTCGCTTCGGCAAGAATCTACATTCTTTCGCTTCGGGTAGAATCCACAGCAAAAGTCACTCCTGATCAGAGTAGGACTATAAACACGTAGTTCCGCTGGCCTGAAACTAGATTCTGATAGTGAATCAATCCATCTGATAGTGCATGGATCACGCAGAGTCATTATATTTGGTGAGACATGCCTGATTACACCAGTCACTACCCATCAACGCCTCTCAACAAGGACTAGGGCTCCGTCGCTATGGCAGGACCCCCGGAGAGGTCCCACGGTGCGGAACACGTTCATCGTCCAGATCGCCCAATTAGCCCGTAAAGTCGCCCGATTGGACTACCAAGTCGCCGACATACAGGATAACTCGCCGAGTTAAGGCAATGTCGGCAGTATGGTAGACTGCATATCTTGGCCCTAGAAACTCGGCGAGTTATCCCTTAACTAGGCGACTTCCATACCTGAATCGACGACTTACGACCGTTACTCGGCGGCAGCTGACATCATAAATGTTACCATATATGACCATAGGCGCGATCTCCGCCGTTGAGTGCGCCCTCCGAGACCCTATAAAAAGGGTCTTAAGGGGACACTCAAAGGCACGATTCAAGTTCCACTCTCACACCAGAGCACTACTACGAAACTCGGTGAGTCTCATTAGAATCGCCTAGTTTCCACTTGCAGGTATTTGACGTAGAGCGTGCGTCGTGGACTCCAAAGCCTCCGGCATCAACCTCGCACCACCGCGAGCCCTGGTAGCAGATTCAGTGCTTCATCAGCTGGCGCCGTCTGTGGGACTACCGAACCACCGGTATCCCGTCGTAATCGCGATTTTTTAAAAATCCGGCTCGAGCTCTCCTAGAAATCGCCGACTTAGATCGTCCGATTCTCGGTTAAGGTCCGATTTAGCTTTAAATCGCCGACTTATCCTTGAGAATCGCACGATCCGGAATATCGTCTGCTAGCTAAGAGTATTGTCTACGACTTGTTCGGGAAAACCCCTAACTCGCTGAGTTAACCCCTAACTCGCCGACTTAGTTTCTGTTTTTCCGACAGGCTCAGTCAGGTACCTCTCTGCTTTGGTACTTCTTCGCTTTTGTTTTCATGGCAATCATCGAAAAACAAAAGCACCCTTACGCCACAAGAAGTAAGGGAAAAATGCCAGCAACTGAGCTGGAACAGGGTGAGCAATCCCGACCAAAGGGACCCTACAATGCTCAACCTGTTGAAACAAACTCGGTTCCTCCTCTCGTCGAGGAACACATAGTGCCCAAGGCTCCACCCACCTTAGAAGAAAGGTTGCTCAGTTTTATGGACAACATTGAAAGAAGGATAACCAACCTCGAGCAAGCGAGGAGTCATAGGACCACCACCATCCGTGAAAGAGAGGATGAATCTGGGTCCATATATTCTCCATCTGCGGAGAAAAAACAGAGTTCCCGTCCCAAGACGGGACACAGTAAGAGTCGCTCTGAAAGGACTCTTACTACTCGGTTCGTAGAGGATCTTCGACGGAAGTTGGCCACCGACCCAGCTGTCGGCAATCCGCACGAAATCCTGAGGGTTAAAAGTGCTCCTCTTCGCGAGGACCTTTTAAAGGGAGTTTTCCCACCCAACTGGCGGGTACCAAGGATCGAGGCATACGACGGTTCAAGTGATCCACAAGATCACGTGAACCTCTACCTCAACGTCTTGGAACCGCAAACCATCGATGATGGGCTGCTGTGTCGGGCATTCCCCGGCACTCTCAAGGGCAGCGCTTATCGATGGTTCTCTGGTCTGTCAGCTGGCTCAGTCACCAGCTTTTCAGACCTCTCGTCCAAATTCATCGCCCAGCATGTGGGGATGATAAGGATAAAACATAGTGCCAACGCACTGCTGGCACTCAGACAGGACAAGCTGTCTCTGAGGTATTATACGGTCAAGTTCACCACAATGATGACAGAGGTGAACGACTTAATCCCGAGTGTGGCCATAGCAGGGTACATTAGAGGATTAGTCCCCTACTCCCCTCTGGCCCAAAATCTGACTCTCTACAAGGTGAGTTCTCTGCCCGATCTCTTCCAACGCGCTCAATTGTACATTGAGGTGGAAGAGGAGGATGAGAACACGCTAGCTGAACTTGGGACTCCTAGCTTCAAAAAGCCTAAGTTTGAGAGGAAGGGGTACAGCGGAAACAACAATTTCCGCGACACCTCTAACAGTTATACCAGTAACAAGGCCGAGACTTCCAAAAAAGAATGGAAGCCTAGGCACGATAACAAGGTATACCAAACCTCAACCAGCAAACCGCCTAAGGGTGCAATTCCACTATGGAAAAAGAACACCCCGCTTACAATCAGCAAAGGCAAGCTGTTTGAGAAGCTAAAGAACCGAGCGGATCTACCTGTCCCTCGTTCTTTAGACCCTGCAGGCAAAGAGGGCCGCACGCAATCTGGGAAATACTGTAAATTTCACAACGACTGCGGCCACCTAACAGACCACTGCAGGGAGTTCTCGACTTTCGTCGAACAGTTGATCTCAAAGGGAGAACTTGGCAACTTCGTCAAGAAATCCCGAGGACGGGACAACTGCAAATCTGACCCAAAGGGGAAGCGTCCACGCTCTCCTTCGCCAGATAGCGACAACAGCGAGAACCGCCAGCGGAAGACCATCAATATGATATTTGGTGGTGGATCCGTTGGCCAGAATAGGGGATACTCCCGAAAGGTGCTGATGTCACAATCAACACCTCGAGACAACGGAAAGCGGGTCCGCGAGGAGAAGTCAATATACTTTTTCGAAGAGGACTTGGACGATGTCTTGCAACCTCACGAGGATCCACTCGTGATCCAAGCAGACATCGGTCCTAATTCCCGAGTCGAGAGGATGATTGTCGACAGCGGCAGCTCTGCGGATATCCTCTACATGGATACTTTTACCAAGATGGGCCTTAAAAGGGAGGAACTATCTCCCTGTAAGGAAGCCATCTACGGTTTCACTAACATCGCTGCCCCAGTGGCCGGTGTTATTGGCCTAAAGGTATCCATCGGTTCCAAGCGAGGAAGGGTTAGCCGAACATGCCGTTTCATTGTAGTGGAGGTAGAATCCACTTTCCATGGCATTTTCGGACGCCCCTTCATCCACGGAATCCAAGCAATCCCGTCTTCTTATCACCAATGCATTCAATACCCAGGGTTCGTTGCGACTGTCAAAGGATCACAAAAAGACTCTAGACAAGGGTATAAGAAGGCAACCCAGCTGACAAAAATCGATAACATGCTCGTCCACGCCCCGCCTAACACTAAGGAGAGGGAAAAATTACAACCTGTGGACGAGACCGAGGTATACCAGCTGGAGGGGGGACATTTGGCGCTAGGGAAGGGGTTACCCCCTGCCTTAAAAGCCAAGCTTATGACTGTCCTGGAGGAGCACCAGGACAGGTTCGTTTGGGAGGGTGAGGCACCGACACAGATTGCACGTCAGATCGTGACGCACAAACTGAATGTCGACTCATCCATTCCAGCTCGACGCCAAAAACGTCGAGTACTCACTTCTGACAGGCGGGAGGCAGCCAATGAGGAAATATCAAAACTCTTGAATGCAGGGCACATTCGGGAAGTTCGATACCCGACTTGGTTGGCCAACCCCGTTCTGGTCAAGAAGCCCAATGGCAAATGGCGCATGTGTATTGATTTCACTGATCTCAATAAAGCATGCCCCAAGGACAGTTACCCGTTGCCATCTATCGACGAACTAGTCGATGGAGCATCCGGTAACGGGCTCCTCTCTATGATGGATGCCCACTCAGGATACAATCAAATCCTGATGCATGAGCCTGATGAGGAAAAAACATCCTTCATCACGGACTCAGGGACTTTCTGTTATAGGGTAATGCCATTCGGCTTAAGCAATGCTGGGGCTACATTTCAACGCTTAATGGACAAGGTTTTCGCAAACCAGATCGGGCACAACGTTTCCGCTTATGTCGATGACATCCTAGTCAAGTCGTCAAGCATGGAAAAGCACCCTGACGATCTGAAAGAAACCCTTGAGACATTAAAGCAATATGGAATGAAGCTCAACCCAGCCAAGTGCGCATTTGGAATCAAGGAAGGCAAGTTCCTTGGTTTCTATGTAGGTCAGCACGGGATCAAACCTAATCCCGACAAAATCCAAGCGATACTCGATATGGAAGCTCCCCGCACAATCAGAGAAGTACAAAGGCTGAACGGTCGAATCAATGCACTCAGTCGTTTTATATCACAAACGGCTGACAAGTGCAAACCGTTCTTCCAATTACTGAAAACTGCGGCTAAGGGTAGTATCACTTGGACACCAGAGTGCGAGGAGGCATTTGCGAAGTTAAAAGCACACATGTCCTCACTCCCAATGCTGACATCACCCAAAAAGGGACAGGACCTGTACTTATACATAGCGGCCTCAGAAGAGGCCGTGAGTGCAGTCCTCATCGCGCAGAGGGATAAGGATCAGGTCCCTATATACTATCACTCGAGGCGACTACAAGGTGCTGAACTACGATATTCTCCCATCGAGAAGATCGTATTTGCAGTAATCCATGCTTGTCGTCGTTTTCGAGCCTACTTCTTAGCGCACACGATTGTTGTACTAACATCGTGTCCTCTACGTCGTCTACTTCACAAACCCGACATCTCGGGGAGGTTAACCAAATGGGCAATCGAACTCAGTGAGTTCGACTTGGACTTCCGACCAGACACTGCCATCAAGGGGCAAGCTGTGGCGGATTTCATCGTCGAACTCACACAGCCCAGTTTGACACAACCTTGGATTGTGGAAGTAGACGGCTCGAGTTGCAGCACAGGCTCGGGTATCAGAGTAAAAATCCATAGCCCGGATGGAAAAAACTACGAACACTCGGTACGACTTCACTTCCCGGCTTCTAACAACGTCGCGGAATATGAAGCGGCCATACATGGCCTGAAGCTGTTAAGAACTCTCGGCGCTGAGAATGTCACGCTCCGCACTGACTCCCAACTAGTAGCTCGGCAAACCACTGGTGAATTCGCTTGTAAAGAACCACAAATAACAAAATATGTGGAAGCGATGGTAGATCTCACCAAACAATTCGCCGAGTTCAAAATCGAGCAAATCCCTCGAATTCAAAATTTACCCGCTGACGCTTTAGCACGTTTAGCGTCAGCTTGGGAGGGAGGGCAGCGCGAGATTTTAGTGGACTCTATACTCCAGCCCACATGCCAAGTATTGGTTGTCACTTCCGACCCCCAAGAGGACTGGAGGCAACCAATACTGGCATTCATTCAGAATGGAGTGCTTCCTAGCAATAAAGGGGAGGCCAAAAAGTTAAAACACAAAGCAGCAAAATACTGCGACGTCGGAGGGGTACTTTACAAAAAGTCCTTCGATAGTCCTTTGCTACGCTGTTTGGCCCAACCCGATACTGATAGAGTTCTTCAGGAAGTACACGAAGGCTCGTGCGGACTCCATGAAGGAGGAAGAGCATTGGCCTTCAAAATCATAAGGCTCGGATACTACTGGCCCACCTTAAGGTTGGAAGCTCGCACTTACGTCCGCAAGTGCCGAGCATGTCAGCTGCACAGCCCTATGCAGCAGAAACCATCCGCGGATATGACTCCGATTCTGAGCTCAATCCCGTTCGCAAGGTGGGGGTTGGACATCGTAGGACCATTCCCCCCCCTCAACATCCCAGGCTCGATTCATCTTTGTAGCAGTAGACTACTTTACAAAGTGGGTCGAGGCTCAGGCTGTGGCGAAAATCAGTCAGGATGCGGCAGTCAAGTTTATCTACCGCTCCATAGTCTGTCGATTCGGCGTCCCCCAAGACATTGTCACGGACAATGGCACACAATTCACTGGGGGAAAATTTTCAAGAATGTGCGAGAACCTAAACATAAAACTCCACTTCGCCTCCGTTTACCGACCTCAGGCAAACGGGCAAGTGGAGGTCACCAATAAGGCCATCGTACAGGGATTGAAAAAGAAAATCGAATCAGCCAAA
>LFYR01000682.1:228834-334282 GCA_001185155.1 Zostera marina | reverse complement strand
TTTTTCTTTTTTGCAGGTATTATTCTGTCGCTTTGGCCATAATAAGACTCTAATAGTGAGTCCAAGTATCTTGTCGCATTCTGCCTTGATACACTAAAGATCGTTCTGTCGCTTTGGCCTTAACGATCTCAACCCATGCATCTTGTCGCTTTAAGCCTTGAAGGGGGCCGTCGTTGCGGACTTTAAGTCGCTCTTGATCAGAGTAGACTATAAATATTAGTTCTATCGCTTCGGCTAGAACTTGGTTCTATCGCTCTGGCAAGAACCCGATTCTATCGCTCCGGCCTGAATCGATTCCGTCGCTTTGGCCGGAATTTATCTTGTCGCTTCGGCCTCGATAACATAGTGCAGTCGCCTTTGATCAGGGAAGAACTATAAACAGAGTTACCGTGGCCTGGAACTCGATCCATTCTTGACGCTTTGGCCTATGGATTCTGAATCATTACGTCACTGTGGGCGGATGATTCGATCTCATCTTGTCGCTTTGGCCTTGGTGCTGGATCACACACATTGAACCTTGGTTGGGGGGGGGAGTATTGGCGATACACGCATGTTTCTTGTGCTCTCTTTAGGGGGGAGTACTGGAGAGACATGCCTGATTACGTCAGTCACTCCCAGCAACGTCTTTCAAAAAGGACTAGGGCTCCGTCGCTATGGCAGGACCCCCGGAGAGCTCCCACGGTGCGGAACACGTTCATCGTCCAGATCGCCGAGTTAGCCCGTAAGTCGCCCGATTGGACTACCAAGTCGCCGACATACAGGATAACTCGCCGAGTTAAGGCAAGATCGGCAGTATGGTAGACTGTACACCTTGGCCCTAGAAACTCGCCGAGTTAGCCCCAACTAGGCGACTTCCATACCTGAATCGGCGACTTACAACCGTTATTCGCCGCCAGCCAACGTCATAAATGTTACCATATATGACCATAGGCGCGATGTCCGCCTTTGATTGTACCCTCCGAGATCCTATAAAAAGGGTCTCAAGGGGACACTCAAAGGCACGATTCGAGTTCCTCTCTCACACCAGAGCATCACTACGAAACTCGGCGAGTCTCATTAGAATCGCCTAGTTTCCACTAACAGATATTTGACGTAGAGCGTGCGTCGTGGACTCCAAAGCCTCCGGCATCAACCTCAAACCACCGTGAGCCCTGGTAGCAGATTAAGTGCTTCATCATACCTTAATGCTCCACTTGGTGACAAGCCCACATTACCGAGCTCAGCGATTGATTTGTAGATTTCTTGTATATAAACAACAAAGCGTTTTTCAATTTCATCGATGTGGGATTATTTCTTATAGTATTATTTATTATTTTGTTATATAAGTATTTAAAATAAACAAAGAATAGGGATTCTATTTATAAAATAAAAAATATTTGTTGAATTTGGGGGATTCCAAGGGTAATTGATAATATGAGAAAATGGCTTGTAATCCTTCCGCCGTTGAGAGTGAGAGGTAATCGCTGCTCTGTGAAACCAGCCTCACGCATTACCCTCAAGTTTAGGGAGAATATGATTCAAGCGTTAGCCTGAAACATAGCATCCACTGCCCAACTTGGAAACGGGCAAATCAAAGCTAGCTCATAATGTCAACCTTGAATTCAATACCAAATTATTCAAATACCTTAATGCTACACTTGGTGACAAGCCCACGTTACCGAGCTCAGCGATTGATTTGTAGATTTCTTGTATATAAACAACAAAGCTTTTTTCAATTTCTTCGATGTGGGATTATTTCTTATAGTATTATTTTGTTATATAAGTTTAAAAAAAAAATCTTCAGATGGGGTGAAATGGTCAGAGAAACCAAGTTTCCTTTTTTAGGGTCATTTTAAATTCACTGAATAGTTTTTTTTCGTATATTTGCAATTTAAATTGTAAAACTGAAAAATAAACAAAGAATATGGATTCTATTTATAAAATAAAAAATATTTGTTGAATTTGGGGGATTCCAAGGTTAATTGACAATATGAGCAAATGACTTGTAATCCTTCCACCGTTGAGAGTGAGAGGTAATCGCTGCTCTGTGAAACCAGCCTCACGCATTACCCTCAAGTTTAGGGAGTATATGATTCAAGCATTAGCCTGAAACATAGCATCCACTGCCCAACTTGGAAACGGGCAAATCAATGCTAGCTCATAATATCAACCTTGAATTCAATACCAAATTATTCAAATACCTTAATGCTCCACTTGGTGACAAGCCCACGTTACCGAGCTCAGCGATTGATTTATAGATTTCTTGTATATAAACAACAAAGCTTTTTTCAATTTCTTCGATGTGGGATTATTTCTTATAGTATTATTTTCATATTTTGTTATATTAGTTTTAAAAAAAAAATCTTCAGATGGGGTGAAATGGTCAGAGAAACCAAGTTTCCTATTTTAGGGTCATATTAATTTGACTGAATAGTATTTTTTCGTATATTTGCTATTTAAATTGTAGAATTGAAAAATAAACAAAGAATATGGATTCTATTTACAAAATAAAAAATATTTGTTGAATTTGGTGGATTCCAAGTGTAATTGACAATATGAGCAAATGACTTGTAATCCTTCCACCGTTGAGAGTAAGAGGTAATCGCTGCTCTGTGAAACCAGCCTCACGCATTACCCTCAAGTTTAGGGAGAATATGATTCAAGCGTTAGCCTGAAACGTAGCATCCACCGCCCAACTTGGAAACGGGCAAATCAAAGCTAGCTCATAATATCAACCTTGAATTCAATACCAAATTATTCAAATACCTTAATGCTCCACTTGGTGACAAGCCCATGTTACCGAGCTCAGCGATTGATTTATAGATTTCTTGTATATAAACAACAAAGCTTTTTTCAATTTCTTCGATGTGGGATTATTTCTTATTTCTTATAGTATTATTTTGTTATATTAGTTTTAAAAAAAAAATCTTCAGATGGGGTGAAATGGTCAGAGAAACCAAGTTTCCTATTTTAGGGTCATATTAATTTGACTGAATAGTATTTTTTCGTATATTTGCTATTTATATTGTAGAATTGAAAAATAAACAAAGAATATGGATTCTATTTACAAAATAAAAAATATTTGTTGAATTTGGTGGATTCCAAGGCTAATTGACAATATGAGCAAATGAGTTGTAATCCTTCCACCGTTGAGAGTGAGAGGTAATCGCTGCTCTGTGAAACCAGCCTCACGCATTACCCTCAAGTTTAGGGAGAATATGATTCAAGCGTTAGCCTGAAACGTAGCATCCACTGCCCAACTTGGAAACGGGCAAATCAAAGCTAGCTCATAATATCAACCTTGAATTCAATACCAAATTATTCAAATACCTTAATGCTCCACTTGGTGACAAGCCCATGTTACCGAGCTCAGCGATTGATTTATAGATTTCTTGTATATAAACAACAAAGCTTTTTTCAATTTCTTCGATGTGGGATTATTTCTTATAGTATTATTTTCATATTTTGTTATATTAGTTTTTAAAAAAAAATCTTCAGATGGGGTGAAATGGTCAGAGAAACCAAGTTTCCTATTTTAGGGTCATATTAATTTGACTGAATAGTATTTTTTCGTATATTTGCTATTTAAATTGTAGAATTGAAAAATAAAGAATATGGATTCTATTTATAAAATAAAAAATATTTGTTGATTTTGGTGGATTCCAAGTGTAATTGACGATTTGAGCAAATGACTTGTAATCCTTCCACCGTTGAGAGTGAGAGGTAATCGCTGCTCTGTGAAACCAGCCTCACGCATTACCCTCAAGTTTAGGGAGAATATGATTCAAGCGTTAGCCTGAAACATAGCATCCACTGCCCAACTTGGAAACGGACAAATCAAAGCTAGCTCATAATGTCAACCTTGAATTCAATACCAAATTATTCAAATACCTTAATGCTCCACTTGGTGACAAGCCCACGTGACCGAGCTCAGCGATTTATTTGTAGATTTCTTGTATATAAACAACAAAGGTTTTTTCAATTTCTTCGATGTGGGATTATTTCTTATAGTATTATTTATTATTTTGTTATATAAGTTTTAAAAAAAATTAAAAAAAACAAAGAATATGGATTCTATTTATAAAATAAAAAATATTTGTTGAATTTGGTGGATTCCAAGGCTAATTGACATTATGAGCAATTGACTTGTAATCCTTCAACCGTTGAGAGTGTGAGGTAATCGCTGCTATGTGAAACCAGCCTCACGCATTACCTTCAAGTTTAGTGAGAATATGATTCAAGCGTTAACCTGAAACATAGCATCCAAAGTTCCCCATTTGGTCATAAGTTTTTAAAAAATTAATCTTAGATGGGGTGAAATGGTCGGTGACAAAATGGATCAGAGAAACCAAGTTCCCCATTGTATTATAAAATTTCAAAGGAATAAATTAACATTTTATTATAAAGGCAGGCACATTCAAACTTCCAAGTTGCAAGGAGTGGGGGAAATGATCAGATTTATCAATTATTTAACCGAATTACACCAGTGACAATTCCCCAGCAGGAGTAGATCTCTTTACTAAATTTGCCCAGGATTCATTAGTCTCGGCGATCACTTTTAAGGCGTAATCCTGATTGAAAAAGAGAGTTTTGAATGAGGAACAACTTTTTCAACTCATATACTGAAAAGAGAGGTCTGTCGAGTATCATCAGAGTTAATTTGTTCATAACATATAATAAAGTACACACCTTGCCTACTGCCTTGTTGCCTAAACCAAACTTATTAGCAGGTTTTCCATCAGGTATCTTGTAGTCTCTAAACCAATTTCTTATTCCAGTAAGAGTTTCCTAAAAAAGATACAAACAAAGAAAACCTGAATATTTCTAGTTTCTACAGTGGAAATAAATCAACTAATCAGTTAATTAATGTCAAAACTCAAAAGTAAAAGCAGATTAGCAGGTCAGGTCAGAAAGCTATTTCCATGGTTGAAGCAGAAAAGTATTGTGGTAAAGAAGTCATGGATGAAGCGAAAATGAAAGAAAAAATGATAAGGGGGAGAACACAAGTCATCCAAAACATCTTTAGATGGTTTTACTTTTACCAAGAGGATGGAGCTGTATTCCTTTCGATGTTGTTATGGATAGGAGTTTTAAGGTTGCATGAGAGTCTCTTTGTCTAGAACGCAAGCTCTTAGGCTATTATGAGATTAGTACTACATGTTTACAACACAAATGAGATGATTTCTAGACACTAATGGTTAATATATTAATCATGAAGGTTTTAGAAGGTAAACGGCAGAGCAAAACAAGTTATTTTGGAATCCTTGTGCAATCTAAATACGTAGATTTAATGTTAGAATGTAAGATTTGAAGTAAAACAATAATTAAAGTTAGAAAATGCATGAAATTCTTTAATAGGTTTACTGTCTTGACATGTAAGATCAGGGTAACCCACTAACCCTAAAATGCACCTTCTTTGCATGCAGTGATGAAGTTCATCACTATGTTTCTGACATTGCAATAAGTTTTTTCAAACAAGTCAATCAAGTGTATTTGTAATCTCAATTCAATTTGATGACCTCCACTCAACTTGGATGAGGATTGGGGACTAAAAAATTGGAACTATATTTTGTTTCTAACACCATTATTAATACCTAGACTTCGGAATGAGATTTACAATGCCTTTAAGTTAAAAACCTACAATGAAACTTTACAAAGCAGCGGAAGGAAGATGCCAAATTTTGATAACAGAGATGGTTTTCAAAGAATCACAGATATTATAGAGGCTGGAAGCCGGAAATATCAAATGACATCTCTTTTTTATTTAGCAAGTTTCCTGTTGAATTAGATTTACAAAAATAGGTTTCATCTTTCATGTTGAACCCCATCGGTTTATTTTACATGTGCATTTAGATCAAGATTCTAAGCCAGTCAAGTTTAACCTCAAGCTGCGAAGAAAACTGGAGTGAATTGACTACATTCAAACAACTTCACATCCTAAAGAGAAAGCCATGGATGAAATTTTTATCTCATATGACCTAAATTTGAAGGGAAAGACTCATGACACGAAGAAAATCTACGACTCTACCGTGAGATTAAACTGAAAATGTCAACAACAACTAAGATGGCAGGATCCAATGCAGTCGAGTTGCATATACATGGGAGATTGATGACTCTCCAAAAAAAGGTCAAACTAGACAGAAAATTGTATGGGCTCATACCATTTGATACCTTTGTAATATGTTATAAACTTAATTTCTCATGAAATGCCTTAAATCATGTACCATCTTTTTGGACGATGGCATAGTTTTTGTTTTCTTAAATTCCACTAAGAAATGAGAATGAAAACACCATACCGGAAAGTGCTTCTCAACATCATTGACATCGTCAACAAGCGAAGCTTTAGGATCATCAAGTGATATCGCAATTATTTTCCAATCAAGTTCTCCTTCATCGATCATAGCTAAAGCTCCTAAAGGCTTAACCTTTAATATCTCACCGATTTTGGACCGTGTATCACCGATCTCAACAACATCAACTAAAAAAAGAACAAAATAGAAAATCAAAACTCATTCACAGTAATCAATTGTGGGTGTTTAAGATATATTTGAAAGCCCACAAAGAAAAACAAAACAAAATACCTGGATCATTATCCCCAAATGCACCGTCTACTTCATTATTTGGAACTGTTGGATCTTCCCAAGTTTGTGGAAGCATCCCATAATTCCAATTTATATTGTACCTAAAAAACAAAACCCAGGATTATTTAGTTTTCATGATCAAATGAGAATCTCAATTTGAAAATCTGAATAAAATAAGTATGGAACCAGCAAGTGGCATCTAACAAATCCCAATTCTAAAATATATCATGTCCCTCAAGACTCAGGAGATTAATAGAAGATTAAACAAATGTATCCAATCCACATACAGTTTTCCCTAAGTAATCAGACTACCAGAGTAATACTATATTACTATCCAAACCCAAGAATGTTCGAAAAGAGATGACGATACTTACGGATAGTATCTAAGCTTCCCCTTCTTGATATCCTGCTTAATAGGTGTGAACAGCTCGTCCGTAGCAACCTCCATCTTGGCACTGGACTCCTTTGGTATCTCTACAATAAAATTAAAGATCCCATGGCCAATCTGGAGTGGGATATCATGCCATGGAGAAATCTGCAACCAAGCAAATCGACCAAAGTAAACTACCCACATCACAGAAGAAGAAAATAGAGTGGGAAAAACAGAACCTTCTTGGAGGAATCATCGAGAAAAAAGACCCGGTAATCTAGGGTTTCAGGAAGTCCTTCTTCTTTGGTCTGGACTTGACCCACCTTGTGCAAAGCCTTGCAACCACCACGGCCATGGAAGGACCTTCTACTTCCTGTTGCATGACGGAACGACAGGGAAGATGGACTAGCAGAGAAGAATGCGCTACCTCGTCCATGGAGGGTGTTGCTGGTAGCCGATAGAGCTCTTACTGCCACCGCCATCGCTAATCGTCGAGAAAAACAATAAATCCAAAACCAGCACGGCAAGCTTCGAGATTGTCGAGTGTTGTTACCGGGTGTAATTTTTAGAAGAAACCTTTTGTTTTTTTGGGAGGAAGGATACCACGACACGTCGACGGCGGGTTTAAAATTTCAGCGATCTATTATTTTATTTTATTTCATTTCGCTTTAAAGTTTTAACCATTGAAATTTTTAGATATTGTCGTGTTTAGATCTACCGTTGATTTGAGTTCTCTCTCTTACAGGTCATTTTAATGGTTTTTCGATTAACATATTGGTAATTGACGGTTGAGCATGCATGATACAACTCGTACGGGTAATTAGGGATAAATACAATTAGTAAAAAAAATACAACACGACACAATTAATAATATTATTGTTTTAAAGTTAACACAATTATATAACCCAAAAATATAATATAATATTATTAATTAATTATATTTATATAATAAAATACTATTTTTACGTAAGAACTTTTAAAGTTTTTACATAAAATATTGTATCCATAAAAATGGATCCATGTAAAATAATAACTATGTAAATAATGTAATAAAGGCGAAATAATAAAATATACTTTTAAATAATAATTATTAATAATAAAATAATAATATCGTGTTGACAAGACGAATTACTTGTGCAATGTGAATGTTATGTGCCAAGTTTTGTCTTGTGCAATACGTTATTTTTATGTCGTACATGTATTAGTATTTTGTACAATACGTTATTTTACGTCATACATGTATTAGTGTTTTGTACAATACGTTATTTTACGTCATACATGTATTAGTGTTTTGTACAATACGTTATTTTACGTCGTACATGTATTAGTATTTTGTACAATACGTTCATTAGATTAAATACTACTGATCACAATTTAATGTCACACGAGGACGCATTCAAGGTTCGACTTACCTGAATATTTTCCTATTAATACAATGATATCTTATATTGAGATATTAAATACAATGATATTCAGAATGCAATCGGTGAAACTAACATCAAATAGATCAAAGAAAGAGGTTTTAGATTTTAACTACCTAGACAAATGGTAGTGTTTTGAAAATTCATTTCAATTTATTTTTTAAAACATTGTGTTGAGTCATTTCAGTGTCAACAAGAGCACCCAGACTGGGTAGATGCTTGCTTAAAGCTTTGCTCCCATGTATCAGTAGGTTTTGCTTCAGCATGTGGAACATGTTTGGGATGTTTCTCCCTCTTGTCGCCCTTTATTTGTTTCAATGCATGCTTTAAAGCTGGAAGCAATGCATCCATGCATTCTGCTACAGCATTTGGATTGCCTGGCATGTTAATGATCTACAATAACAAAAATGAAAGATCAATCAACTGAGAACAGACAAAAAAATAACAGAAAAAAAACGATATTGGTATTTTACCAGTGTCCCTCTTCTAATTCCAGCAGCAGCTCTTGAAAGCATCGCAAAAGGCGTAATCTGTGGTTTTAGAAATGAGTTTAATAAGAAGATTAGATGTGAAGAATTTTAGAGGGTCTGGTTCTTTACCAAGAAATAAGTAGAAAAATAGTAAGGAATGTAGAAGTAGATAACCTTCAAGCTTTCTTGAAGCATGACAAATAATAGACCAGGTGTCTCTTTTTCAATCACGCTCTTTGTAGCTTCAGGTGTGACATCTCTAGGTGTAAAACCAGTGCCACCTGAAAAAAGTAGCCAAGTGGATCGATCCATCCACATACCAGTAAAAATGACATACCCAGAATAGTAATAAAGTAAATGCGTATATCAGTAAATGACTTTAAGGAATGATTTCGTACCTAAAGTTAATATGAGATCAAGTTTGTCAATATCACTCCATTTCTGCAAAATGTTTTTTATCTTTTCAACTTCATCTGGAACAACAGCAGTTGTCAATACAGGTGTTCCTCCTAGCTTTTCAGATGCAGAATTAACAACAGAAATTGCCCTTGGACCACTGTTAGCATTTAAGCATTTTATGATTCCACAAAATCATAGTACTGATAGACCAAGGTTTTCAGGTGCAATATTATAATTCGTCATCAAGAAGGAAAAAAATTCTCTCCGGTTAGTGAAAAGAATGTACAGCAACAATGACAAATAGTTAAAATCATATATACCACTCATCTAGAAAGTCTGGGAGAAACAAATTCCCTTCAAGAAGTAAAAGATAATATTGAAAATATAATATGAACATGACCTCTAAAGATAATGTATTAATATTACACAATGAGTGGAAATACGGAATTGGAAATATGTAGAAAATTTAAAAAAAAAAGATTTACTGAAACTGAACCACTGCCCTGCTACCTACTTTCAGTGACAAACAGTAGTAGCAATTCAGCTGAACTTAAATTTAGCATTGATTATGACCTCTTGGAAACAACTATTCAAAGAGGAGTATCAAAATGCATATTCATGTAAAAATGTTCATGGAATAAAATATTTTAAATAAAAGCATATTGTTGATCTATATTACGCAATTATGCAAGCAATATTTGAAGTACGGTGGGACATTTTCCTACCCTAAGGTTTTTCACCCACAAACCCCGATATTGTAAGCCCATATCCATAATTTTAAAAGCAGCGATTTAAGCGAAAAAGCTCTTCTGGAGGGACACTTTTTTTAACGCTTTTTCTTAGGCGAGTAATCATCAAAATCAGGTTTAGATCCACTCAATTACCTAATTAATTATATTATATGATAATTGATGTAGAGCTTAAGAGTTATTTCAACTCTAAGATTGAAGCTTATGAGGATGGATCTCCTGATCTAGTCCACCAAGGGTCTGACCAAGGTCAGACTAGCCCTACCTCTCATTAAGAGATTTAACTCACACTAAATGGACTGTCCATTACCATTAGGATCAGCTTTGTTTATTGTGCCACTTTCCTCATTTCTTTCTATTTTCGTGCCTTCATTCTATTCTTGGTGGACTCCAAGAATCTCTTCATTCCCTGCATTAGTGAAGGAGATCTCTCATCTCTTCACTCATCCACTCACATTAAATTGTTGCTGCATTAATAATCCTCTGACCTAAACTATTTTTTCCCTTCCTAGTTTCTACCCCTCTTTTTAACTTAAATTAAAAACCTCTCTCCCTCTTTTCACAAAATCCTAAAATTTCTGCATCTCTCCCCCTTTTCCTTGCAAGCACCTCGCCAGAAAAGCCCCCAATCTCGCAGGAGAATCTACTCTAGAGCCATGTTACTCCCCTTAATTGAAAAACTAAATGACATCTTCTGGAAAATCCTAGCAGTACAGAGTGAGGGTCCTTAACAAGGAGTGAGACTTTCTTATCAAGGTCTTTCCTAGCTTGCTCCACCTATTTAGTGGAGTTACCCAATTTAGCCGACTATTCCTTAGCTAGAGCTTTGACTCTCTTAATTTCTATTGAAGTTTGAAGAAAACATTTCCACGTAGGGGTATTGATCCCTTCTTTAGACAAGGATATAAAATCCTCATTAGAGAGCCAAGAGCCATAGATCCTAAAAGGCTTCATACACCTCTAAAGGGCGAGGAAAGATATAAACATTGTGGTTGTAGGAATGTTTTACATTATTAAAGCATAGTTTTTTTTTCTATAATTAAAAAAAATATATATACGGTCATAACCAATAACTACCTGAACCAGATCAAACCTGACTAATTATCCTGGTATGGGTTTAGGGAAGTGGTCAGGCATATACCCGAACCTGAGTTCAGAACTCAGATTCGGGTCAGGTCAGGCATAGTCTGTTTTAATTTTAATAAGTTGGTAGTAATGTTGATGGTCTGTTAACCCTAAGGGTAGACGAGCAGTCTATGTACTGTCATACTTGATAGGGTGTTTATCCACACTTGAGGATAGATGTTTATTTTTTAAATATAATTTACCAATTTATTTATTAAAAAAAAACGGTTTCCGACAAGGCCTTTAAGTTTGAAACCACTCCTAATTTTAAGTATTAACATGCTTCATGAAACCACAAAATAAAAGTTCGAAATCTCATTAAAAACATCATTCTTGTCTCTGATGGGGATTTGCAATATAGCAAGTATTAAAACAAGCTAGGTTATTTCCAATGACAGTAATCAAATAATTCACATTATCACATATATAATATATCTTGGTATTTATATCTATATAAGAAAATTATTGCAATAATAATGATGAAAAACTATAAATATTAAATACCTCCGATCAGGTCCATTGCCCAAAGAAACAGTATCACTGACAGTAAGAATTCCTACTTTTATTCTTGAAGAATGAGATTCGTTATCAATATTTTTCTCAACATTGACAATTTGAGATGAAGAATCAAGACTAGAAGACAAAAAATTCATGCTATTCTCAATTCTCCCAAGTGAAAAACTTGGTGTGTCAGAAATAAGCACTGCAGGCACCAAAGAACCAGCAGGGATGATGCTTGCTGTCCTTGGCAATTCAAGCAATGCATTTGCTTTCATACTTAAAAGACGGCTGCTCATTTGGAAACCAGTGCTCTCAGCGACAAACCTACAATAAACATTATGAATAACAAAACATAAAAGTTGAGTTATACAACACAATATTATAAATTGATATTTTCCTCAAACGTACCCTGGGTGACCATAACCATTATCAACTTCGAATCTGACCACAGCACGGTGAAATTCTGGTCGATGGGAATCTGATTTTACAGGTTGGGCTAAGCGAGTGAGAATTCTGCCAGATTAGAATTTTTTTTAAAACCAAACATTTACGTTTATCGTGACATTATATAATTTATATTCTACATCAAACTGAAGAAACATAATATTGCTGATATGTCCAGAAAAAATCAGCATGCAATATCCTTATGTCAAATTTCGAGAAGAAGGATCTTCTCGAAGACTCGAACAATGCTAGAAAGAGGAGAAAGCAATCTTAGAATCCACCAAGATGGGATAGAAATAGAGAATATCAGATCACAAGTATAGTAAGGAATGAAAGAATAGGAACAAGAGAGTAAAGTAAGCAAAGGATAGAGAGGCGGCTGAATAATACCTAGAGCATTAATTGATAATAATCTGTCTCTCTCCTTGTGAAGTCCATCTCTTTTATACTCACATCTTAGGTGATGGACAACCCTAATGATGTGAGTGTGGAGACCTTCTAGAGAGAAGGTTGTGAGGCCCAACCTTGGTCAGGCCCACCACTCATTCTTTGCAAAATACTCATTCCAAGATGCTTGGAATGTGTGTTAGTCTCCTTGGAAATATATAACTGATGCTCTGCATCAATTGGATTCAGTTTGGTGCTCATTCAGTTTGATGCTCATTCAATTAGCAAAATATACTCATTCAGTTGGATGCTCTCCTTTGAAATATAAGGTAAGCAAAATTGGCATTGAACAGTAATTAGCTGCTACCAAATAATAGAGTAAATATCTGACTATCTGTGCAGAAAATGAAAGTCAATTCTCAATAGTGCTTCTATTAAGGAAATGAATATCAAATGAGTATGACTGGTCTGAGATTATTTCCCTACCTAAATCAACAAAAGACTATCTTTTATAAATAAAAAGATAATTCGTCAACTGACAGAAACTCTTGAGGCACAATAATTTCTGAAACAATATTATTTCTGAATAATCTGATAGTTTGCTAGTAATGACTAATGATAACCTCGGAGGATGAGTATTCAGCCAACCAGAAAGATGACGAATTGCAGGAAGTACAAACAGATGGAAGCAAACTAAACAGCTAGCAGGATTTCCAGGCAAACCAAATGCAAGACACTTTCTAGCAAAATTTTCATTCTTTCGTTGAACAGAGATCTCGGTAAAAGTTATAGGCTTTCCAGGCTTAATATTTACCTGAAATGATAAAGATAAGCAATTTAGCATTTAAAATGATAAGGAATAAAAGAAAACAATAAAAAAATATTTGGGTGGTAAATTCGACATAGATCAAAGTTATAATTTTGGAATCAGAATCCTTTTACCAACTAAAAACATAAAAATATATTACAAATTGCTTTGGTTATTGAGAAAAAATGTTAAACAATAAAGTTCCGCATTCTGCATTATTTGAAGATGATATTATGAAAAAACTATTAGACAATTGACATATTGTTGATAAATTTGATTATAGTGAAAAGCAAAAGACCAGAATATTAGAAGATTTCTTCTGGTAAAATGACAGTCATCTGCAATTGATCAGAAAATCAATCTACGGCCAATTGAATATGTCCACCTTGCTAAAATGCATAGTCCCTCTTTTTTCCAAGAGAGGCTTCACAAAATCACGGTCTCCCATAGAAACTCCACCGGATGTTATTAGCACATCAATAGGAGATGAAAAAACCTCATCTAAAACTGAATTCAAATGTTTCTCATTGTCAGGAACAATGCCAAAATCAACCAAATTACATTTCTCTTGCATACAAGCTGCAAATAGCATAGATCGATTGGAGTCTCTGATCTGCAAAAGAAAAATCATAATTACATATTAATGCATTATTTCAGCTGATACAGGGAATAGAAAGAAATTCATGTAAACAATGCATTCAGATTATGGTCTCATACATGACCACGGTTTAGAAACTTAGTGTCCGGGTTGACTAATTCGTCTCCAGTAGAAAGCACGGCAATTGATGGCTTAGGATAAACCTAGATTGAGTGATTGACATTACAGAACAACATCTATTAAAAAAATTATTATATGATCAAGAATATTAAATATAGATTTTGAATACCTTGACATGCGTAACTCCCACAGTAGCAAGTAAACCTATCTCAGAACTTCCTATTTTTTCACCTGCTTTTAATACCGTGGCACCTTTTTTAATATCACAACCCTGGTGAATTCGTTAAAGACTAATCTCATTTACGATGATTATAGAATACACTTTAAAAAGATAAGGAAAAAAACTAACCAAAAATTCATGATTAAAGCAAAGGTTAAAAACATATAAGAGAAAAGAGTGAAAGGAAAATGAAATGAGAAGAGGAGTAAAGATTTTCATAGGGATTCAAGTATTCAACTAACACGAATATTTAATATGATTAAAAAATGAAAGACCCATAATTTTGGCTCAGATTAGTTAAAGATAAGATTATATTTAAAATACAACAAGAATGATGAGAAATAGAAACAAGAAGGCAAAAAGGAGACCCGCCAGACAAAAACATGGCTAGTGAAGGGTTATTAATGCCGAACTTTAGCTTTTGACAAAGGCTGCCAAGCGAAAAACACGACTGGGCAGAGAGAATGTGTGTTTTGCCTTGACAAATCACAATTTAGGCTTCGCCTTCCAGCAACAACTTGGAGGATATGGATAGAATGCAATCGAAGAGTTCACGAAGGCAGAGCCACACAACCTGAAGAAATCGGCAGAAGAATCGTGGTAGATGTACCCAAATCCTACATAGCAAGTCCATAGTTTTAAAAGCGCCGCTTTAAGAGCACGCTAAAGCTCCAAAGCTCTCTTGAAGGAGTGCTTTTCTTAGAGCGAGTAATCGGACGGTTCGGGTAAAGATCCGCCCAATTAAACCTATTCTTTAATAATAATAAATCACCAGATATACTTTTTTTGCCTATTTTACCCCTTTATTTTAACTTAAATTAAAAACTCTTACCCCACCTTCAGATTTAAGTTGGATTTAATTTTAGTTGTATGAATTAAATCTTTAATTTTCTATTACATGTGATTTTATACTTTTATAAGGTATTTTTAATTTTCTATTGGTTTTATATGTATTTATATAGGATTATATGTATTTACAGGATATTATTAGCGCTTGAAACTCCCAAAGCGAAAAAGCTCTTTCTGAAAAGTGGAAGCGCTTTTCGCTTTTTTGAACTATGATAGCAACAAGATATAAGAAGCGAGGAACTACAAATGAGGAGCAGCTGGCAGACGCATGGCTTATCAGAACAACAAGGAATCAGGAAGTAACCACTGGTTCAAAATACAACGTCCAAATAAGAATTGTAATAAGTTAACTATGATGAATATGGGAGTAAGACGGGAAACAGAGAGGCAACATGTGAGGACCGAGAGTGGATCGTTGACAGCATAGAGAGGCAGGCCATTATATAAATGGGCTAGCCAATTGTCAAACTACAAACGTAATAAGAGGTGGGTTTTTACTGACGTAGGGCTTTCCTCAGGTAAAAGATGGGAAAGTCCACAAATTAGGTAGAAACCCGTGGGATTTAATCCCACTTTCAGTCTGGAAACACCTCTTACATCATTTGGTAGAATCAATAGGTAGAAGTAGAAGGAAAGTTAGATAGCAAAATAACTGGGAGAGGGAAAGAGAAGAAAATAAATGGTTTAGAACTTGAGAGAGCCGCATGTGACCGGAGACACTCGTATTTAGGCAGTTAGGCATACACACACACTCAGAACCTTGGTATAAATAAATAAAACATGCATGTTAAGATGAAAGGATGCTATACCACTGCTCTGATATCAGTCCCAGGACTAACTTTCGTCAATATCTCAACCATACTTGAATGATTGGAAGTACTAGAATAAGGTTTGGTATCCTCGACTTGTATAACAGCATCAGCACCCTCAGGTATGGGGCCTGAATGGAAAAAAAGAAGCTAAAAAAATTATCTTCTAATTAAAAACACACTATAAAACAGTGATGGATAAAAATCTACCAATTAAATTTGTATTCAAACTTCACACTAACAAGTGTCATGTTAAAAACTCGTAACATTGAAGTCAATTTAGAAGAAAAAAAGATTGAAATCTATCCCTCATGTTTTCCACAAATTTTAACGGATAAAAATAATAAACAGTTGACAGGTTTTTAAAAGATAAACTTCAATTCAAAATGAAAAAATGAAAAAAGTCAAAAAACTTTGATACAATTACCCACCTCCAGTAGTTACATACACCACAGTACAAGATTCAACTACCACACCAACTCCATCACTCCCCGCTCTAGATTTCGTAATGACTGGATATACCCCAGGCCCATCCGATGCCACAACAGCATATCCATCCTGTACTTCAATCAAAACTCAAATCAGACAACACACCGGAGAGCGGCCAAGATGGAGAAAAAGTGAGAGTGATGATACGAACCTTGACGGATGCTCGATAAGAAGGGTGGGGATCAGGAGCGACGACATCTTCGGCGACGATGAATCCAACAGAATCGATGATCGGAACTTCATGGGCCGCGAGACGCGTGGTGGCGCGGAGGACTAGATCAAGGGCTTCGTCAGCAGATATCATGGCAGTGAGACTGAAAATTGAAACTGATAGTTTTATCCAGAATCTAAATAATGGAATTCGGATTCTTATTCTTTTATCGGGTGTATAATCCGATTAGATATTCTCGGACCTTTGTCGTTTTTGAAAAACGTATAAATAAGATTTGGATAAAAACAACCCGTGGGAAAAACCATGACAACGCTCTCTTTCTTCTCCATTCCGACTCTTTCCTTAAACCCTATAATTCCAAACACTTCTCCTTCTCCGGCCACTTCTCTGTTCGTCAACCTCAGACCATCTTTCACTCGCGCATCTCAAGATCTCTCTTCCTCCTCTGATTTATCATCTCCTTCTCCTATCTTCCTCCCTCGCTTCGAACCTGAAGCAGCAGCAGAAGAAGAAGGGGAGGAAGATGACCAAGATCCAGACGACATTCGTGATTTCTTGGAGTCCCGGAAAGATTTATCCGATGATCCTTTAAAAGAGGGTCGAATTCAGTTCCAAAGGAACCGCAAAGTCTCATGGCACCTTGCCGATTTCGACCCACCTTCTGAACCGATCCTCGACGAAATGGACGTCGAATTGGGCACTGTAGAGGAGGAACGGGAAGAAGAAAAAGAAGAAGAATCTCATCTCCCCCGTTCCTTTGATAGCGTTGTTGAGGAAGTGATGAACGTCGTCAAGAATCTACCGGAGAATTCAACGATTGGTGAGCTATTGGATCGTTACGAGAGGAGGGAGATGGTCGGAGAAGGGGAGTGCATCGAGTTGTTGAAGAGGATGGGTAATGCGAGGTTAGTTCTGAGTTGTTTGTATCTATTTGAGTGGATGGGGTTACAGAGACCTTCATTGGTAACTCCGAGATCGTACTCTGTCATATTTCCGATGTTGGGTAAGGCCGGAATGGCCGATCAGCTCGTCATCTTGTTCCAGAATTTACCGAAAGCCAAACGATTCAGAGACGTTCATGTATATAATTCCGCCATTTCTGGTTTTTCCTTCTGCAATAGGTAAATGTACCCTCAAACTGTTTGCTTTAATGCCTTCAAACTGTTTGCTTTAATGCCTTCAAACTGTTTGCTTTAATACCTGTATGAAACATAAGACATCTGTATTTTATTTCAATTTTGCAGCTACAATGAAGCTTGGAAGGTATATGAATCAATGGAAGCGAACAATGTCAAGCCGGATAATGTGACATGTTCTACAATAATAACCATCATGAGAAAAAGCAGACGAACTGCAAAGGACGCTTGGGACTTCTTCCAGAGAATGAACAGAAAGAAAGTGAAACTAGGATTAGAAACTTACGGTGCGATCATAAAATCCTTTTGCACCGAAGGTATGCAGAAAGAGGCGCTGATCATTCAATCGGAAATGGAGAAGAAAGGAATTCTATCGAACGCCATCATCTACAATACATTGATGGATGCTTATGTAAAGTCCAACAAAGTTGAGGAGGCTGAAGGTTTGTTTACTGAGATGAAGGAGAAAGGGTTGGAGCCGACAACGGCTAGTTTCAATATCCTTATGGATGCGTATAGCTGGCGAAAGCAACCGGAAATCGTGGAAAAGATTCTACAAGAGATGATAGATTCAGGTCAGAAGGCGAATGTTAAGTCATATACTTGTCTCATCAGTGCTTATGGGAGACAGAAGAATATGAGTGACATGGCGGCCGATGCTTTCTTAAGAATGAAAAGGGCTCAAATCAAACCCACTTCGCATTCTTATACAGCGCTTATCCACGCTTACTCTGTTAGCGGGTGGCATGAGAAAGCCTTGAATGAATTCGAGAACATGAAGAGAGCCAACATACCACCTTCTACTGAGACTTACACTACACTGCTTGATGCATTTAGGCGCAAAGGCGACGCCAAAGATGTCAAGACTCTAATGGAGATATGGAAATCGATGCTAAATGACAGAGTCGAAGGCACAAGAGTCACATTCAATATCTTACTTGATGGTTTGTCAAAGCAAGGAATGTATGGTGATGCAAGAGATGTGATCCATGAATTTGGACGGTTGGGAATGGAACCTACAGTAATGACATACAATATGTTGATGAATGCCTATGGACGAGGTGGGCAGCATAGTAAGTTACCAGAACTGCTGAAAGAGATGATAGCCCTTAATCTGAAACCCGACTCAATTACCTATTCTACCATAATTTACGCTTACATTCGCGTCCGAGATTTCAAGAGAGCATTCTATTTCCACAAGGAGATGATTAGAGCTGGACAGGTACCAGATACCAGGTCTTATCGGAAACTGCGAGCAATTCTTGATGAGAAAGCTATGTTGAAGAACAGGAGGGACAAGAGGGCAATGGTCGGAGCTGTTAAAAAACATATGGGCATTGTAAAACCAAAAGGCAAGAAAGATGAATTCTGGAAAATGAAGAGAAACAAACCTGGAAGGGAATAATACCTCTGGGATTGTTGTTGTTGTATCATTAACATCAAAGTCGAAATTTCGAAATTCACTTCTAAGATCAAAATCCTAAATTCATAGTAACGTAGAAATGAAGGGTAAATTGGCTCATCGAACTCAGAAACTATTAAATTGGACTATTTCTATAATTTACTTTATAATAAAAAAACTAATAAATTACTTGCAGTACAAAAATAATGGTTTGGAAATTGATTGATAAAGAAGCAGAATAAAGAAAAAAAGTTTATGGATCAAAAAAAAATTAGGAAGATAAACAAACAAATAGCACACAGTAGTTTTCTTACTATGCTGACTATTGATGATGATCAAAAATAAGAGTAGAACAAATAAATAAGTTTGTGGATCAAAAAAAAATTAGAGAGATAGGCAAACAAATACCACAAGGCACAAGGTAGTTTTCTTACTATGCTGACTATTGATGATGATCAAAAATCAGATGGTGATATTACATCATCAATTTTCAGAATCATCTTCACAACCTGTGTGGCAAGTAACATCTGTTGTTGCTTCCCAATCAATGTTTCGAAAACATTTTGCTTCTGCATGTCATTTGTTCCAACATCATTGCAGTCTATCCCATAGAATGGATTGTTCTCCTGTGTGAATCAAACCACAATTTCAGAAAAACTTATGTGATCATAATTTGTATTTTTATCAGCAACAGATATTAATTGACATTGGACTTTTGTCACTTTTCATAATACCTTGATTTGTTGGGACTTTACTGCAGTGACGGTTTCAATAGACGGAAGACCACTGTTCTCTGCCAGAGCCATTGGAATGGACTCTAAAGCCTCGGCAAAAGACCTAATGGCATACTGCAAATGAATGATAAATAAACAATTTCAGAAAATCGCTAAAATAAAGACTAAAAAGTGAAGGAACAACGATTTAATTTATAAAGAAATTAAAGAGTTTAACCTGCTCCACTCCAGGATGCTTGTCAGCAGCAGATTCCACGGCAATTGCACAAGCAATTTCGGCAGAACCACCACCATATACAATAGAATTGTTGCGGATTAGATTTCTGGCAACACAAAGAGCGTCATGGATGCTTCTTTTGGTTTCCTCTATCACCATTTTGTTACCTAAAAGACAGATCAATAAATATATGTTAGATAAATGATAAAAAAATAAACATTCACGTAATAAGAATTAGCAAATGAATGACTAAAATTTTCAACATCTAAAGCGTAACGACGGCCATTAACATTAAGCTTATAAAACAAATATGATACTTCAGTTAGAAACACTAGCTACCAACCCTAGCCATGCTTTTCAGGACTCCAGAAAACAATTATCAGTTTATCACTCCAGGGTTAAAAAATTAAATACAATCAGATGAAATTAAATTCCAAAGACAAACACCAGAAAGAAACCTATCCATAAGCTACCAGATTAGGAAAGAAGAAGATTAGAAAAAAGTTGCCTACCACCACGAATGAATATTGTCACAGCCTTTGAGTTTGCACATTTCTCAATATACAACATCCGTTCCTTAGTAGTTCCAAAAGATTTCTCTCTCACTATACCAGCCTGGTTTTTAATTTAAAAAAAAAATGATATTATTTGATGTTTATAATATGAAAAATAGTGATTAAGATATTGTAACAGAAAAATGTTACAGAAAAATATTACTAAAAATATTGTTATTTTGTATTTTATCTAACTAAGATTATTTTTATTTGACAGAATATATTGTCAGGTAAGCCAACAACGATAATAATAATGAGCTAAAAAAATCTAGCTTCATCACGATTAGAATTTTAGAAACTAGGGAACTCGGATGTTTATGAAAGAACATTACCTTCCCGAGTTTTTCTGTTGTCAATTCTTGAAACCTTGGGACGATTCTCCCACCTAAAAATAATAAAAAATTACATAAGTACACGACAACGATCAACATACTAAAAACTAACATCTGAACTCGAATAAAAGTAATTGATGATTTGGGATAAACCTGTGGCTATTGCGATTAACTCTAATTCTACACCACCAACCCATCTAACAGCAGGCAGATTCCGATGCATCAATAAATGATTTGCTTCATCATCAAAACCCCACTGACAGATAACTAAGGTAGCACCCACATCCTTCAAGAACAATTGTATGTTAGGAATGATTTATGTGAATAAAATGGAGAGGTGTAAGAACTAAGAAATAGTGAAATACAAACATGTACAACTACTAGCATTAAAAAACAACTAACCTTGCACTGCTGAACCATGTCATCAAAATATTTTTGCTCCTGATCACGTAAGGTTTGGAACTTTTCAACAGTATCTATGTCAACCTTATGCTTTGTCTTTGGCTTAGGTGGCTCAAATGGACACGTCAGGATTGCAATCTTTGCATCATCAATCCATTTTGGCATCTGAGGATGACTCATATCTTTGTCGATAATAATTCCTTTGATCAACTCTGTATCTTCTAGCTTCCCCCCTACTTTCCCTTCCACTTTGATCAAATCTAAATTGACATCTTTTCTCTCCAAATCAGCAACTGCCAGAACTGCATTTACAGCAATCTCTGCTAGCATGCGCTTGCAACGATTAACACTGCATTCAAAATGCTGGAAATATTCAAACCACAAAATATAAATCTTAAAATCTTTGTACATAAAGTATGATGGAAACTGTTTTTGACAAATTCTTAAGAATACATTTAAGAAAAAAATTGAAAATATAAAAACAAGGTTTGCCTAAAGTCTACAACAAAAATATGTAGGCAACTGGTAAGCTCAAATGTAAACTAAATAACGAAAAATAAGAAAAGGACCAAGTATCGTAAAGAAATAACAATACAGAAGGAAGAATGAAATATCTGAACAGTCAATTTTAACTTATAAAAAATAGTTCAATGACGCGAAAAAGAACCAGAACCTTAGTTATTGCAATCTTACATTTTTGAAGAGAGAGTTGTCATACAAGTCTGCACCAATGACTCAATTTCTGAAGCACTGAAATCGTATTTCTGAGAAATATGTTCCAGATGGTTTACAGCTACACCAGAGGCTGTCTCATATCCTTCAGCCACCCGAATAGGGTGAATACCACGTTCTAATAGCTTTTCAGCCTGTTCAAGAAGAGCACCAGCCAAAACAACAACCCCAGTTGTACCGTCACCGATTTCGTAATCTTGACTTCGTGACAATTCAACCATCAGCTTTGCAATCTGATTATCAACGTCCATCTGCTCCAAGATAGTTGCTCCATCATTAGCTGCAAAGAAGAATTAATGAATAAGGAAATTCATAACAAAAATGAAAGTTGCGAAATAAAAAGAATGAAATTACATTAAATTTAAAATTCTGTTTTGTTAATATTGTCTAGATTTAAAGTAAGCTGTAGATTGGTTAGCATTGTAATATCATACCTATGGAAACATTACTGTGACATGACATAAATCATTAAATATTTTTATGGAAACTTACAATCATTGTATGATTGAAGCTGGAGGACACAACAGTTAATTATATGAACATGTTAACAAAGTTGCAGACGTTATCAGAGGGTTTGTGATAATCATCAACTCCATTTTATGTTTCAACAATTATAATACAATGGGAGTTTTCCATTTCATTAAAAACGGATAAAAATAAATGCAAAACTTACAATCTCCTGACACTACTAGCTATTAGCGAAAGAAAGATACTTTATAAAATACATTGTTCCAATCTAGATCAAATCTAGCTTGCTCAAAGATCAAACAAACAGTCAAAAACAGAGCGCCTAAAAAGATCTAAGAAAAGGAGAGAGAGAAAACAAAGATTAAAGACATTACTGATGGTAAGTTCGCCATCGGGGCTCTGAAGCATCTTGTCCATGCCCTTGGGTCCAAGAGAACTTCTCAAGATGCGAGAAACAGCAATCCCAGCATTGATGTTAGTCTTCTGAGCCTCGAGACCTCGTATACGGCTCTTCTGCCCCTGTTCCTTTATGATGATGAAAGGACGACCGTACTCGTCAAATGCCAGCGCCATTTCCGACGATCAAGCACCGGAAAAGCAACCAAGTTTTAGAGATCAGCGGAGATCGAGAAGGGAAGCGGACTGAGCCCTAGAGACGAGTTAAAAACAAAATTAGTTTGGGGTTATATAGTCAATAATTCCGAATCATCACGTGATCCTCACGTGTCCATGACTGAGATTAAATAACAAAACTAATAAGGATTGTAATGAAATTATCACAATCGGGTGTATTTTAATCGGGTATGGATGAAACCCACGACAACTTTGGCGTACAAGTGCTGCAAATTTGGAATTAAATAATACAGTTTATTAAATATTATATTACGTCATCTAATTTAAAAACGAGTAATCTCGGCCGTTGGTTTTATAGTACTTGTAACCATCTTGAACCATTGGCCACTTGCATCGCATGTTTTATCTCCATCGAGGCACGTGCATGGATAGCTGGCGACTATCCCATTCTCACCGGCGTCAAGGCAAACTTCGACGAATCCATCTTTGCCGGAGATCTGAGATGCGATGTGTAACTTCGACGATGACTTCAACGACCATTTCTCGTCGGAACTGTTACGGAGTTTTCCGACTACCACTGGGTTTCCGACACCGATGGCTCGTAAACCTAATCCAGTGCCTTTCAGATTTAGTGTACCTTCATCGGTGTATTCCCAAGATTCGGATTCCGCGCATGATCCCAGAACCAGTTCATGAGCGTCTCCCGGAGATTTTCGTAACAAGCAGAGTCCGGCGGCTGGATGGAACAGTTTTGTGTATGGGGTAACATCGGAGTATCCCGGACCTTTCAGAGGTTGTTGTATTGCGGAGATACGGTGGAGGAAGGTGGTGTTACGGATATTTGACCAGTTTTGGTTTAGAAGACCGTATACTTCATTTAACTCTACGGTGTCTTGCCTGAGGTAGTAGTCTCCTTGGAGTGTCCATAGAGCCCAGTCTAAATCCAACTCTGCCATGACGGCCATTAAACAACTTAAGTAACGAATACCGTTGAGGTCACCACCTCTCTCATCTATACCGAACTCACTGAGAAACACCGGATAGTTGTAAGGTTCGTCGAGAAGAAATCCGACATTTTGTTTTACATTTCCGGTGATCGTTCCGCATATTTCGTTGTGGTTCCCGTTGATCCACGCGCTTCCATCGGTGAAGGAGTACCAGTGGAACTCGAATACAAGTTTGTTGGCAAGTCTCTCCGACGTCTTCACCTTCTGATTCCGAAGAAAGCTCAGATCTTTGTCGAAGCTCAGACCGGATAGTATGACAAGTACGTTAGGATTCGCCGCATTCACGGCCTCAGCTCCTCTAGGCATATACTTGAACCAGGATCCAGTAGTCTGATTAGGACCACGGAGCTCGTTTCTGAGACTCATTCCGACGACGTTTTTATACGGTCTAAATAAAGTCGCCATCTTAACCAGACCTTCAATCCAGATCTCAGGATCGAAGTACCTATCTCCGAAGAACCCATTTCCGTCGGTGCGATCACAGCACCATCCCGGTTTGGTGAGATGATTGTCCAGAATAACCATGACACCGTTCTCATCCATACTCGCCACGACTCTCTCATAAGCTTCGATTATCGGAAGATCAATCAAATCCGGATTATTGGCAGCGATCCCCGGTATAGCGTGGTAAAGTCCGAGTGACTCGAAGTTCCGACGAACGGTGAGACTGGCCAGAGTGTTATTCGTCGCCAAATCAGTAGGCCAAGTGAATCGAACACAGTTGAAACCATTGGATTTGATATCTTTAGATATCTCACTGACCGATTTCTTCCCTAATCCCTCGGCGAATACAGGCTGCAAATGCGAAACCCAATTCACGCAGGCCAACTTCACCCGTCGTCCGTCTTCTCCGACGATCCATCTGGACTTCCTAAAGAGTGGGTTCCCGTTCCCCAATGAAGATTGCCAGAGAAGCACTATGCTGAGAACACATACGACACTCACCGACGACATCCGATGACATATCATGCTTGTTTTCTTGTGGAAGACAGTGGACGGAGATTGAATTAAAATTATTAAACTACGTACGTCGGTGCATGCATGAAAAAAGGGCACGTCGATCATATGACGACTGACGTGTGCAATATTTATAGCGATTTACGATTGGGATAATTATATTTTAGTCCATTTCCGCTCTTTATATATATATATCACACTCTTTATACTTTTTAATTTTTATCTGTATATTTCGAAATTATTTATTTATATAAAATTTTATGTTATTTTTTTTTAACTTTATTTTATCTACTTGAAATTTAGATTCTTTTATATCAATTTAGATTCTTTTTAGTTTTTATATATTGATCTGTTTATTTCATAATACATTATTTATATGAAACTTGATTTTTCTTTTAATATTTGTGACAAAAAAGCTATAATTCATAATTTATTTATTTTAAATGTATTATATTTACTTCGATTTTAGATTCTTTTATATCAATTTAGATTCTTTTTAGTTTTTATATATCTCTTTATTTCATAATTCATTATTTATATAAAACTTGATTTTTCTTTTAATATTTGTGACCAAAAAATTATAATTCATAATTTATTTATTTTAAATGTATTTATATTTACTTCAATTTTAGATTCTTTTATATCAATTTAGATTCTTTTTAGTTTTTATATACCTGTTTATTTCATAATTCATTATTTATATGAAACTTGATTTTTCTTTTAATATTTGTGACGAAAAAGCTATAATTCATAATTTATTTATTTTAAATGTATTTATATTTACTTCGATTTTAGATTCTTTTATATCAATTTAGATTCTTTTTAATTTTATCTTTTTATTTCTAATTAATTATTTATATAAAACTTAATTTTCTTTTTAATATTTGTGACAAAAAAAATCATAATTTATTTTTAAAAACTTTAGTTTATCTACTTAAATTTTAGATTCTTTTTACTTTTTATCTTTTATTTCGTATTTAATTATTTATATAAAACTTGATTTTCTTTTTAATATTTTTATAAAAAAGCTATAACTTATATTTTATTTTTAAAACTTTATTTTATCTACTTGAATTTTAGATTCTTGTATATCTATTTAGATTCTTTTTTTATAAGGTACTTAATCATATATTAAAAGCAATTAAAAAGTTTTTACAAAGATAAAATTAAAATAAAAAGCATAAGTTTAAAGCCAAATATAAGACATTGTAAAAGATTTAAAACACACTTTGATTATCATTTCAGGTTCCTCCGCTCTTTTCAGGTTCCTCCATGTTTATCATAACAAAAGCATTCCAGTGTTGATAATTCATTGCCTCATTCCTGCATTTGTGTGATTTCTTGTAACGGTGTTTTTTGAATTCCCATTCTATAGTACGGATGATCTGCTTTATAATCATATCTTCACTTAGATGAATGTCAGTATCTTTTCTTGTATATGCTCCAATTAGCTCCTTTCATATGCTCCAATTAGCTCCTTTCATATGCTCCAATTAGCTACTGATAGAAGTGTCCAATGAATTCCTCAGATAGGAGAGTTGACTTTTAGTTTATCAATTTCAGCACTCATAGAATTGAAGTCGATGCAGTTGTTTTGCTGAATTAATCCTCCCAAAGCAAATAGACAGTTCCCGATTATATTTCTGGTGTAACAACATGAGAAGAAAATATGATTGATTGATTCAGTCTACAGAGGTAACATATTCTGTTCGACTGTAGTTCTCTAATTATGAGTTTATCAAGTGTTGGCAATTTCCCCCACCTCATCCGCCAAAGGAAATTCCCAAACTTAGGGGTCTTAGAAGCCCATATACCCCGTGATAAAGGATCTCGATGGCCTCTCGGTCTAATTGTTTAATGAACATTCCTTAGCGAGAGATTGTTATCACTGCCGACCCACTTAAGCCTCCCATCGACCCCGCATTCCATGCATTTTTCTGTTTCCTCCTATTTTAGAGATGACTTCCAGATCACAAAATCATATTGTTTAGATTGTATTTGGTCGAGTGAGCGATTTTTAATGTACTTTTTTTGTATCCATTTAGCCCATATACCATCGTCACTCCATGCTCGTCCTGTTCTCTCGATAATTGCGGCGACCTGTAATTATTTATAATCCGTTATACCCAAGCCACCCTCTGATCTTGGATATGTCATAAATTTCCACGCTATTTCACGTTGCTTGCCCCAAATGAAAACGTATGAGATTGAACGGATTTTGTTGATGATAGACTTTAGTGTCACCGAGCTTTGTAATATATAGTGGAGTTTGCCTCGGAAAACCCATTGAACCAATTGGGCTCTGCCTGCATATGACAACTTTTTGCCTTTCCATCTTGTAAGAATGCTGTAGAGAGTTGATGATCAGATCGCATTCTGATGATCTTAGTGATCGACCTGTAATAACCAAACTAAAATTGGCCAAGCAAAGAGAATTGATAGCCAATCTTACTGCGGATTGGTCGATTATAACAAATTTGGATGAGTCCAACATGGATACCAAATATTCTATTTGGGTAGGAGTGAAAAGATCGCAATGGTCTCTCCATCCGATTAAGATTAAGAGACAATCAATACATGTGGCATTGGAGAACACGAGGGGTATAACTTCTTCTTGACTATCATTTATGGATCAAACCTATCGGCTGCACGTGCTGAATTATGGAGCATGATCGCTGATCTAAAAGTTCAATTGACACAGCAAGAATGGATTTTGGCAGGGGATTTCAATGAAATCAAATTACTAGAGGACTGAATTGGGAGGGGCAATTTCGAACAAGCGGGTGCTAACGCATTTAATGATGCAGTGGACGGATTGGTAGAACTTGAACCCACGGGAAGGGAATTCACTTGGGCTAATGGATTCACTGCCAGACACACCAAATCAAGGATCGACAGAGTGTTTGGTACTGATGCTTGGATCACGAAATGGCCTTCGGTTCGGCCAAATTTGAATCATGGTACATCCAGTGATTATGCAACATTGATCATAAAGCTGATAGAATATGATGGTGGTAAAAAACCGTTTAGATTGTTTAGTAGTTGGTTGAGATGTAATGATTTTAATGAGATTTTTACCAAAGCATGGGAAGTGAATATTTTGGGCTCTCCAATGTTCATACTTCAAGAGAAATTAAAGAGAGTTAAAACAACAATAAGGGACTGGGCTCTCCTCCATGGCAATCCATCAATTAAATCAAGAGAAGTCTCTACCAAATTAAATCCAGCAGTGAGGACTACTCTTCTTAACGATCCAGATAATACCTTGTTACAGCAAGAATGCGCTCAACTAAAAGATCAACTATCTGAATTGCAAATTAGGGAAGAATTGGATTTACGACAACGTTCTCATATCGATTGGATCCGTGAAGGAGATTAGGGCACTAGTTTTTTTGCTAGGGCGATCAAGAGTCGTTTTAGAAATTCAGTTATGTATTGTTCAGGGCGATCATTCAGATTCAGACGACTCAATTTCTAACGAGTGTTGATTGTAATATTCTGTATTTTAGTTTCTAAACTTCTAATGTTTAACGATTCCGTATTTAAGTTTCTATTTAAATAAAAAAAACATCGAATTTAATTTTTCATCGTTTCAAATTTCATAATCGTGTTTCAAATTTAAAAAAATAACGATTCAAATGCAGGAATTAAAAGCCGGTTTAAAAAAATAATTCTACACACATCGTACGACGGAAATCCGCCATTGAAACTTTCATACTAAGGTTTACATGGTGGATTTCCGCCATCTATATACGGGGACAATCGCCCTCTCCCAGTTATAGATGACGGATTTCTGCCATCTATATACAGGGGCAACCGCCTAATGTATTTATGATGGCGGATTTCCGCTATCTTATATTCCAAAGATCATCGGCGGAAATCCACCATCAATATAAATAACCGCTATCGATGAATTGACGCCAACTTTTTTCGCGCCATATTATACATGGCGGATATCCGCCATCTTATATTTTTCAGTTCTCGCGAAAATTTTCAGTTCTCGCGAAAAAATTCAGATTTAATAACAGATTTCCGCCATGTATACTTTTTTTGGTGGGAAATGGGGATGAATAATAAATGACGGATATGAGGTTATCATGGCGGTCATCGTCCTTACGGTCTTAAGATGGCGGATTTCCACCATTGATCACTTATGACGGAGGAAATCTGCCATTTTAAGACCGCCATACTAGGTTTTATTTCTTGTAGTGACAGATATTTCTTTTCTCATAAGCTATCTTAGGTAATCCAGTTACTAATTCTTCTTTTGATAATTTTGAATAACTAGTGTGACCTAATCTTCTATACCATAAGATCTTTTCATCACTTGCAACAAGCATGCTGAAGTCATGAGTTGGTTTAGACTAATCAAAGTTTACAAAATAAGAATTATTATTTTTATTTTACAATAGTAACTCCCTCGGAGTTAATGATTAGACAATTATATATTTCAAATTTTACTACACAACCAATATCACATAATTGACTTATGCTAATCAGGTTGTGTTTAAGACCATTCACTAAATAAACATTTTTTTAAAATGGTCTCTCTATATTTCCTACATTACCCCTAAAGGAAATACAAGTTAACTAAGAGCAATTAACTTGTATAAACATAATCTCTGTTTGCAGGACCTAATTGACATTTCAGATGGAAGATCATTGTATAGGAAATAACCCAAACGAGTGTGTGAGATACTGAAGAAACTTAAGGCGAAAGTGCAAAAGTTTCATGAAGTCCCACACGGTGATAAACAAGAAACTTAAGGTCCAAGTTGCAAAGTTTCCAATTAAACTTAATGGACTAATTCACGCATGGGCTACAACAGTTGGGCCAAAGACCAATTAGCAAGCAAATATTTGTAATAACAAATAGTTAATTAGCTAAGTTAGTTAGGGTTGTAATTAGTTTTTAAAAGACCAATTAACTTAGCTAATATTTGTAATAACAAATAGTTAATTAGTTAAGTTAGTTAGGGTTGTAATTAGTTTAAAAGGAAACCATTGTGACTGGAATTAATTAAGTTAATTACATTCAAATTGTGATTAATTGAAACTACTATTCTAATCTCCCTCCAACGGCTTCTAGGCGACAGTTAAGTCGCATAACCCTAGAATCCGCCCCAATCTTGCGCTGCTCCACTTCTACTCAATTTCTACCTTCACCTGAGCAATTGAATCCGGTAGCAGCCAAGCGAGTAGGAGATTTAACACAGTGGTGGTGTGGTCCCTTTTCCAGTCGATTTGTCATCGACATGCTCTCCAGAGCTTTGCGATTTCTCATCGGCGCGACCCCCTTTCTGCCGATTCCCACGACTTCTTCTGTCGCGACCTCTGCCTCGTCCTTTATCGCGTCCGACTTCACCAGGACGAGTGGTATCACCTCTTGCATACAAGGCCGCCGGAGTTTCCGATGGTTGATTTCTCCGGATGAGGTCTTCCTCACGAATCAGGAGGGACAACAGCTCGTCAAAAGTCAAGCCTGGTTGCAATTGCAGTGTGGATGTAATTGAAATCGAGGTCGTCCAAGGTGTAGCCAACAATGTCGTCATCAAGAATGGGTGTTCCGGCAGTGGCCAGAGCGTCGGCGGTCGTGCGAATCATTACCAGGTAGTCGGTCATCGTGATTTCCGGAGTCTTCTTTGCAGTGCGAAGCTTGTTCCGGAGATTCTTCACATGGATGACGCATAATGGGGAGAGGAATTTCTCCAACCTATCCCAGGCTTCCTTGGCGGTTCTGCAAGACACGATCATCTGTTGCACGGAGATGGCAACCGTAAACTTGATCCAAGTCATAACGAGACGGTCGGCGCGTCTCCATTCCTCAAAGTCAGAGTTGTCCTCGGCAGTAGACGAGGGTGCTTCCTCCTTCACTATTTGAGTGAGCTCATGTAGCTCAAGGACTGTCTCAAATTGGGACCTCCAGCAGGTGTAATCGAGCTTTTCCATTGCTGTCCGGAAGACAGCATTGATATTGTATTTGAGTGGGAGCTTGGCTCGACCACGGGAGAGATCAGAGTCTTCAGACATGGTGGTGTTTTCGTTGAGAGCAGCGGAAAAAATCTGTGATGGTAGAACCTTGTTAGGCTCTGATACCATGTAGGAAAACACAACTCAAGGGTGAAGAACAATAGTGAAGAACAGGGTTTTAGGGGAGAAGAAACTCTATTATCACAGGATAAATATTACAATAGATATGTTCTCATATTTATACACGGTAGAGTTTGCACTCCCAACCCTAGGTTATATTGTAAAGTGTTTGATACACTTGTATATATATCCTGATAGAAACAACTCTCTATCAAAATTGATAAATTAGACAATGATAAAAGTAGAAGAGTAAAGCTCTTGATAGTAAATCCACCTAAATAACTCAAAATAACTCATGTATCTATTTTATCTTCAGACTTCAGGTTAGTTCAAATTTGAAAAATAGACATATGTGTAGTTTGAACCGTCAAATCTCATGTATTAAAAATTCAAAATATGAGATTTACACCATTAAAGAAAGCAGATCATATTGCAATTGAGCCAACTAGCAATATGAATAGTTATCAAAACATATGAAATAAATAAAGAGATCTTTCATGAAAATATAATGTGAAAGATGAAACAAGTTTGTTATCGAATGAACATTGCAGACTAAACAGTAACAGTTTAATTGAAGTAAAACATCGACTACCATGATCCTTGAGCATTTTTTGCTGGTTCCTTGAATGCAGCAAATTCCCAAAAAGTTTTGAGAGAATAAGGTGGATAAATAGTTGCTCCCTCCTCTGTAACTTTAGCTATCTGCAATTTCAGATTAAAAAACATATTATTACAAAAGGTAACAACAAAAAGAGTGAATGTTCATCTGTTCCACATGCCTGAAATTTATTGATCGACGATCTATCACGATACAATAAGACCATCAAGCATTTTTCAAGAATCTTGACAGCCTCTTCAAAGGTCAAGTCTTCACGCCATTCTTTACGAAGAATGGGTACAGCAAGATGATTACCAAACCCAGTTGATACATGGTTATCTTCATAATGCACACCGAGCATGGTAACCTAGATGAACAAAATGGAAAGAAATTACCATATTAAATACAAATTGTAATTATAAAGTCATTCTACCACTCCAAGATGCTTCTCTCCATTTTTCACACCAGCCAAAACCAGGGAGTTCCACAGAGGATCGAACTTGTTACGTCTATTATACATAACCCTAGTCAAATAGTTGTGAACTTCCTTAGGTCCTAGAGAGTTCCCATCATCCCACATGTTATCATAAAGGCTGCAAAATGATCATAACAATAATGACAAATGATGAAGTTTCGAAAATATGCCACTATGTTGTGTGTTCAACCTTCAAATATTTCAAATACAATGAACAACTTACATAAGTTCATCAAGATACTTGAGTATCTCTTGAAAATCACTTATTTCTCCACTCGCACCAAGAAGAGAATGTTTTCCAATCACCTTTATTCGCTCAACACCCTTGAATCGTAGCGTAGATCCATAGGAACCTAACATGTACCTTATCAAGTAAGTTTTGGTACAAAAAGCTTAAATTTCATCACAACAAAATATAACAGTTGCATTATCCGGGTTTCAACACATTTTTACAAAATCAGTCCATGAGTAGCACAATTACACAAAAAATCAGAAGCAAATCTAACCTCCAGTATCAGAAGCCAAAAGAATCCCATCTTTGTACTTGATTCCCAGAACTGACGACCCAGTAACATATGGATACCTAGCTCAAATTACATACCAATTTCCAATTTAATCATGAAATCTCCATAAAAAATACAAAAACAATCACAACTAGACCTAAGATTTATATTAGAATCAAAACCCTAGCCAATTTCCAGACCACGAGAAAATAACATTAACGATAGAAATAATTACAGTGTCCTCTGCGAATCCATTTCCAAGTTCACGAGACCATCAGCAGAAGGGGACATCGAACTACCATCCATCGCCGTCGCCATATTGATCCTGAATCATGTAAGACGGAAAACACTATCAAACTTCAAATCTACTTCGGTTGCTAAGATTCAAATTGAAGAAGATGAACAGAGATTTTTACCAGAAGAAGCGAAAGAGCGGAAGAAAAATCTCAACTTTGATGTAGTTGTTTGTACTTTTTAGTGTGTTCCTCCTTCCTCCCCTCCCCCTTGTGCAAGAAAGGGCGTACGATAATTGGGTATTCGGATTCATATTTGGGTCGTATTTGAAACAAACTAGTGACAAATCAAAAATCTAATCCTGTAATCAACTGTACCGGACTACCGGAGAAGAACCAATGGTGACGATTTCCTCCGCCTTTTCGTCAGCTGCGGTACTCCGGTCGGATGCATTCGGTAAGCTCCGGCGATGTTCTCTTCCACTTAGATTTCCAATTGCAATTCCGTATCTTCTCATCAGCCTCCGCCATCCTCTAGGTAATCGGAAATCTTGAATTCTTCTTCTTCTTTCTTTTGATTCCATTTGTTCCTTGATGAAAGCTTGATGAAAGTGATCATCGTGTTTGATTTGAATTTTATATAGGAGGATTGCACACTGTTTCTGTGGAGGCTTTGAAGCGAAGTGATGTGAGTAGTGTTGCTGAGGAGGTTAAGCAAGTGATGGAGATGGTATGTCTTTAAAGAGGGAGGGATCACTGATCAGCAAGATATTTTTTAAGCTTCTTTGTTATTTTTAAAAATTATAATGAACGGATAAAACTACATTGTTTTCCAATTCTTCTGTTTCAATTTGTGAAAATGCTCAGAGTTTCTTCTGGTTTGTAAGGCAAGAAGGGCTTCGTCCCGGAGAGAGATTATTACCACGGATTTTCTCACTCCACCCATACTGAAGGAGGCAACAAACATACTCGAAAAGTTGGCTGATATCAAAGCAATAGCACAAGGTGGATATCCACAGGTGAAGAGTTCAAATTACTATTTGGGCTTCCATTTCTTTGCAATTCAATGATGCATTTTTTTAATGTACTTAAATTTTCTAGGCCGAGCGTTGCCGCCTTTCTATTGGACATCATGAGGTCATGAATAGTGCTCCCGATGCAATTTCTGCATTGAGGTTCGTTGTCTTGAATCGATTTTTGTATTGAGTTTTGTCTAAGTTGGCTAACTTATCTTTATCCAGAATTACAGGGAACTTTGGGTTTGGAAAATATTCTCATGGAGATTTTCTTGGCTCAATTCTTGGCACGGGAATTGTTAGGGAGAAGATTGGAGATATATTGCTACAGGTATTTCTTATTGATTTTTCGTCCCAATTCTGATTTGTTTAGTAAACAAGTGGGAAAGTTCAAAGAGAACAAAACTAGACCCCCAAGTTGACAACAAATATGAAAAAAACGTTAAGGACAATTCACTAAGTTTAATATAACAATTTCTGTTGTTTATTTCTTGTTATTTGTCTGAAGTCTGAACAATCTAATTTGGTCAAATATCTAACATCTTATTTCCTCTCTCTTGTAGGAAGAAAGAGGAGCACAAGTGCTTGTTGATCCAGAACTTGTCGATTTTCTTATATCAACATTAAATCAGGTAAATGTATCTTTATTTAATATGATAATATGTTTAATGTATTTCATGAGTTATTTTAAGTTGGCAACGGATTGGTTATTCATCTGAGAAAGTAATTATGGTTTAAGTATGCAGCACCTATGATTTTGCGACTACAGCTAATACAAACCTTAAAAAAAAATACTGTTACATCATTCATTTGCAATTGCCAATTGACATCCCCAATTGGGTTTCTGCTTTTTTCTGTCAATTCCTACATTACTAGAATTTCACCTGCAGGTTGGTAATGTTCCAGTATCGTGTTCAGAAATACCATTGCTTGCTTTGGAGTATGAACCACCAAGGTTTGTGTTGATGTTTTTGATGATATTCTTGTTCTGGCTTGTAATTCCCTTGTTTCTTATCATATTATAAATTCTTACCATGACTGAGAAAATCATACCTTCATAGGACATCGTCATTCAAAACAGTTGAAGCATCATTGAGGGTTGATTCCTTAGCTAGTGCTGGATTTAAGGTTTCACGTACGAAACTGGTTGATTTGATCAGGTATATTCATCACACATAAAAAATTATTTATTTATTTAAACAAACATTTAATTATTTAATTTGTTGTTTGATTTGATATACTAGTAGTGTTATAGGATGGGTACATGCCTTTGTCATAAGATTTAAAGCAAGTAAAACAATAATATTTGCAGTAAACACTAAAAAAGAAAAGTTCCCATGTTGATTTTCAGAAATGGAGATGTGCGAGTTAACTGGGCAACGGTGACGAAAAATGGAACAACACTTAAGACAGGGGATGTTGTTGCAGTGGATGGCAAAGGAAGATTGAAGGTTAGCTACAGTATTTTATGGGTTTGAATTGATTTATATGCATCATACTTTGGGAAACACATCTATTCATGTACATTAGATATTTAGATGAATCTTCAGCTGTCTATTATGATGATGATTTTTTTTTTATGTCACAATAAGCGAGCCGATCGATTTTTAGATAATGATGCTTGTTCCATCTTTCAGATTGGTGAGATTACGACGACGAAGAAAGGAAAATTTGCAGTCGAGCTTATTCGTTATTTGTAAATAGCAAAGATCTGGATTCTGTAGCTTAGAAAAGGTGAAATCCATAAATCTGTTATCCATATATGATGATTCTAATATATGCTTTGATGTTTACTTATCATCGTAAATGGTGACAGAAGTAGGTAGCATGATGAAATTCTTTCAGAATCTTCACAATTTGATAAAGAGCTACTAGCCAACTACTAACGGCAATGGGAGATGGGTGTTTAATTAGGGGTTTGGGATTTCTAATTTTAATACCAAAATTTCTCAATTTTCAATAATAACTATTTTTTCATTGGGTGGGTTAATGGGGCCTGACTTGGACTGGACTTTTTGGCTTGGGTATAATCATCCCTAATAATGCCTTAACGCATCTGAAATCAGAATCCAACGGTTGATATGATTCCCCTAATATAAAAACCCTAATCGAGTTACAAAATCTTATATAACACAACCAGCTTCGTTTTTGATTTCTATCCATTTCTTATTTTCTGTTTTCAACTTTTTTTCTTTTCTTTTCTTTTTCTTCCTGTTGTTATGAGGTTGCTATGATGAAAGAGTTTGTATTTGCAATGATTCGTTTCTTTACGGAAATGATTGTACTACGAAACTTAATTCGCTACGTTCTTTCTGAGCCCCCTTCAATCGATTCTTCTTCTTTTTACTTGGTCTGTTTTTTGTTTTCGTTTGCATAGATCTTTATCGATTTAGACCTAGATGTCTCAGTTTATCTGTTATTAGGTTTTTTCGGAGCATATACTTGAATTTGTGTGTGTTATTTGATGTGATTTTCAATCATATAATGTATTGTCAGATTTCATGGGTATCATCTCAAAAAGTTATCTTTTTTATTGTTTCAGTATTAGTATTATCATCACATTCCTCTATATCTATCTGAATGGGAATATGAAGATTAAACTGATCAAAGATGCATTCGAAATCCATGTTTAAAGGTTTCAAGTTATATGTTTATAACTATGGTTTTGAATCTGGATCAGCAATTTTATATAATAAATCTGATTTGAGGTGCACAGAATGAATTATTCAGGAGATAGAACATGTTGAATTAATCTTGAATAAATCACAAATTAAACAACTGCGTGATAATTTTAAGCAAACTAAATTTGAGAATCGAGAATTTCGATTTGAGAACCCATTTAATGACGTTAGTGAGGAGTAGAGTATGCTCATCAATAATTTATACAATAATAAAAAAATTAAAATTGCCATTTTTTTAAAAGTTGTTGTTATATACAAAAGAAGTAAGACCAGGCCCACTAATTGCTTCATGGATCAACATGTCTCATAGCCCATTATGATTATAATTTATAAATTAGGGTTTACAAATTACAACAAACAGTTCGCGAGTGTCACCCTAAAAGCCGTCATCTTGGGTTTTTATCTTCCGCTCAATCTCGGCGTATCATCGGTTTGTTAAGCTCGAGCATAGGAGCTAAGTCTGGGTCTATGCTCGTTAGGCTAAACGAGGCGAGCTAGTTTAGCGATAATAATAGATTAACAGTATATAATATATTTTCATTAAATTTTCATATCAAGTTTTTTAATTTTATTATTAACAATTGTCAAGGGTCACCACTCTATGAAATGTTATTGAGTGTTTGTCGTAACATAAATGTCAGAAAAAATAAAAGATATAAACAACATGTTAGTAGACTTTTTGAGGTAATCTTTAAGGAAGTTATTAAAGACATCAGTTTCTTTTTTAATCCGAAGTGTTATATGAAAAGTTATTGTTACCTTTTGAAGACATCTATAATAAAAGTATAAGAGATCAACCTCCTGAGACAACGTATTTAATTATTTTATAACTAGACTGATTACATAACTAACGAGAGATAGAGTCAATGAACTTTTTGATCATTTATTTTTATTTTGTATTTCTATTTTCCATGTAATTTGGACCATAGTTTTGAAAAAGCGAGTAATTAGATGGGTTCGGGTAAAGATTCGTCCCGTTACGCTTATTCTTTAATAAAATTCACTTAATATACTTTTTTTTCCCCTAACTTAAATTATTTAAAAAAAAATTGATTTAATCTTTAGGGGGCTATTGAAATATACCCACTAAATACAAAAAATCCAAAATAAAACTCATCAGCCAATTGTCCCCAAACCCTATTCGTTCCTAAAAAATCCAGCGAAAAGCCCTATTCATCTAGTTTTCGACGGTTACCAAAATCGGAAGTTCTTCAGATCTTCTTTCTGTAGACGCTGTATCATGTAAAATTATATAGGTTTTTCGATTCTTCTTCTTTTGTAGTTTACTAACTAGGGAACTTTTGTTCAGAATTTGGTGCTCGGCAAGAAATAAAAATCAACTCAAAGTTTCAAATTCTAGACTTCTTAAAGTCTCAAATACTTCGGCTGACAGTTGGCATCAAGACAGTTAAGCTTGATTTTATTTTTGATCATTTGTAGTTCAGACCATAAATTCTCCATCATAGTGTCATAATTTATTACTTTATTTCATATGTTCTTTTGTTCAAAACTGTTTCATCACTTGATCTTCAACAATTCAAACTTCATACTTCACGAGTTTATAATATTTGTTTGTATTTTTCAAAAAAAATTGGCAAAAAACTTCAAATGCTGCGACCAATCATCCTAGTGAACCAATACTTGAGCTTATTGGTCATACTCCAATAGTAATTAGTGATGAAATAATAGTGCATTGTCGGTGGTTTTTACGGTTTTACCCAATGAAGAAGAGAAGGATGGAGTTACCCATCTCATAATGTTTATTCTTCTAGTTTGTATTCTAAGTCACTATGTTTTTATTTTGAATTTTATAATTGGCTTTGACTTGGTCTAGAGTCTAGAAAATATTAGATAACTCTCAATTTCCCTTAAAGAATAAAATCTCCATCTTGTTTCGTCTTCAGATCTTTGTTGTCGACATTCTGATCAATCACTCTTTCCCAACACTCCGGTGCTTTTACTTCTCTTCCAACGTGCAATGAAAGAGTTTGAGGTTTTCGGGAGGAAAATATCCCTTGCGCTCTACACTGATGTCACAAACAGCAAGTAAGAATTCCATTTTTTAAATATCTTTATTTCATTCAGATTATTTCGTTTGTGGTGTCGGGTTAATTCAAATTTTGGAACTGGAGACAGATTGTTCAAACTTTCAGGGAAAGTTTGTCAACAATTCAACATGTGTAATGGATATCGATTAATCTGTGTCATTCTTTATTGCCTATGCAAAAATGAAGAGATCAAGGATTATTGAATTGAACCAGTGGCAGTTTAAGTGTTTAACTACTTTAATATAAACATGGATTTTTCTAGAGTAATAGATTTACAGCACACCTCGATTTAATCTTTGTTTCTTCAGCATAATAAATGTGTCTATAGATTGTAAATTCAGTGATTTACTTTGTAGGGAGCTTCTGCAAGCTATGCAAGAGGAAAAGTTGGAACCAGAAACTGCATTTCTTAACGCGGTTCTGGTAAGTTCTTTCATATTAGAGTTCATACTTCATACAAATCATTGATTTCTTAAAAAAACCAGGGTGGCTTTGTTTATTTTTCTTACTAAATTCCAAGGATTTTTGGGCTCTGATTTATTTTTCTAATTTAATTTAATTCGATTAAATTTGTCTAGATACCTGACGTTTTCCCAGTTCTAGCAGCTGCACACATAACACTCTTAGCCAAGTCAAGAGAGTCATTAAAAACACGCACCCTTCATTCAGAGCTTGTCTACAACTATTCTGGATCTAAACATGTACATACAATTTCTTGTATTTAACTCATTCCTTAATTCCTTTTCATGCATCTCGAAAATTACTAATTAAAGATGGTTTTCTTCTTCTACTATAGATAACGGAATCTTTAAAGAGGTGTGGAATATCTGACAAGACCACTTATGTTCTTGCTGCTCGTTTTCATTCTTCATCTGATGAGGTATATATCCGTTTGACATTACAAATTTACAACAAAAAACATTGAATGCATTGCTTAAATTGTCGAAATGGAAGCTATAAAAATTAAAAATATAAAATTAAAACATGATGTTTTATCCTATCTAAGACGAAAACATTGGAGAAGCTCATCGAAGGACGAGAGATTGATTTAGAGGAATTGGAAGCAAGAGCAAACCATGGACAGATAAAAAAGGTAAATGTTATGACAGTCATTTTTGTTTGTTTGTTTTGTTATTCCAATAATTAGTTCTTCCAAAATAATGGATCCCTAATTATTTCCTAACCAAAAGCTTAATAACCCCTTTCAGCATTACAAGATTTTCCCGCCTGAATTGGAGATATCAACCTTATCAGAAGCCATCACTTGTCGCATTGCTGCTCGAGATGCTCTGTGAGGATTTCCAACTGACCTGATGATATTTTGATTTTTTTTCTTTGTTTTGTTTTAAATTAGCAAAAAAAAGAAACAGCATTCCAATTGTGTTAACAGGCGGATTTTTGACTTGATATATTTTTAACCTTTGAACTCTTTTTAGAGCTCTAATGAGATAGAATGTTTCACATGGTTCTTCTTCAAGACTTAATCCTGCATGTTTCTTATTATCTAAAATAGAATCAGGTGCGACCAGATTGGGTGTGGCTAGATGCGTCCACTCAATCTGGAGCGTCCAGACCACTAGGATCAGATGGGCGCACCCAATCTGGCCGCACCAGAACCGTTCTCTGTTATCTAATTTGAATTTACCTAATGTTTTTCCACTTCAGGTTTGGGTGAATATCACTCAAGCTTCGTGATGGTACTCCAATTCAAGACTTGGTTGTAGATCGAGCAGCCATCTGGCCTTAGGCCCAGGACAACCCATTAAGGGCCCTAGGTATAGGATGTGTAATATAAATAGCAAGATGGGTTTGGAACTTTATATATCATTAATTTTTAATCTCTATTTTATATCATTAATTATACAAAAAAAATGATTTTAATTACAATTAAAGTTAGACGCTAACGAATTTCTGCTAAGGTTCGTGTTGTATAAATTGTTTTAATTATCGGCGTGGTTTGCCCTCCAAAAGGGTCGGCATACGAAGGTGGTATGTTTTTCCTTGATATTGTGTTTCCGACAGATTATCCATCCTTTCAGACCAGACCTCAAAGGTAATAACCATTGACAACTAACAGTATTTTTTTGTTTGGTTAATTCACTTTGTAATTGCTGTAAAAACAGGTGGGTGAGGTTTAGAACTCGGATTTATCATTGTAATGTTGATTCTTGTACGTCTTGGGATTTTGAAAGCCAATGGAGGATAGATAGAGTCCTGCATTGACAATATCCGATGTATTAGCAGCCCAGATCCTTGTACGTCTTTCTTACTTGACACTTCCCTTTTAGGCTAAAAAATGAGTAGAAATAGAATATAATGAAGATTGATCATTACATGTTCTTCATGATTGATTGTATGTATGTAGAATAGATAACCCAGCTGTCAACAGCATTGCAAGGTTATTTTTTACACGATGAAATTGCTGGTGAATGGACGGACCTTCAGATTCGCGAGCTTAAACAAAAGTCTCTCAAATGATGTAAAAGAAAATCCCAAGTAATAATTAGTAACCATGTAATGAAAAAGTGACAGCAGGAAACATACTATTCCATGTCCGGAAACAAAGAAATGTGAAAAGAAACAACGTAGCAACCCAACCAAAGGAGGTAATACTCAGGAACTGTATAAGAATGGCAGGAATTGACTTTGACGAAAAAAGATACAAGAAGCGGCACAAGTCGGCGAACGAGGGGAGGGCGCTGCTCCAATAGGACGCACTCCTCATGCTCATCCACTCCGATGAAAGATGATCGGTGGTTAGGAGCATCTAACTACCGGGCTAAGTAATTAGATTAGTCTCTTTTACATAAATTATTAGTAATGTTTAAACTCTTTAATTTTAATCCAAAAGTAACCTTACAAAAAAAAAATAATAATAATAACCAGTAAGTAGTCTTTTCAAAACAAAAACACAAACTAATAGTATGTTTGTAAAAGAATATTGAATTTTTTAGTTTGCAATTTTTTGCATGTTATTTAAACGATCTCTTTGTTAATTGTTCTAGTTTTTGTTTCGTATAGAAATTCAGAAATCAGAACCTTTTGTAATTTGTAATCCATTTCTTAAATATAAAATATGCAGATATTTTTCTTATAATAATGACTTAAGAGAGAGGTAAATATTGCAATTTAACCGATTTCTAGCCAACAATTCGTATCAGATTTACACTGCACAGGCAACAGTGAGTTAGAGAATTCTCTAATTTTTGCTAATTTTTCATCATTAGTTAGTTCTGATAGGTAGCTTCTATAGGTAGATAGATGTCAGTTGTAGGTGTAATGTTTTTCTGCCTTTTTATCTCGATATCTGTGTCAAGCTTAATTCTTCTTCCTCCTCGGTTGTCGTTCTCTGTTTCTTTTCTTCATCTTCTTCTCGTTTTTTTTAATCTGTTCTTCGCATATTTTTTCATTCCATGTCGACACGATTTTGGATTTCTTCTCCGATTCCTTTTTGATTTTTTCATCGTTATATGTTTTCGATTTTTTCTAAGTTCATTTATTCGTGTTTCGATTTGTTCCCCGATTGAGTTTCTCCGATTTCCTGGTTGGTATTCTTTTTTCTCCGATCTGCTATTGTTTTTCTTATTTCTTGAGATTTTTACTTCTCTATTCGTTTTTTTCTACTTTTTGATTTTGGATTTGTTCATTTTTGTTCGGTTTCGTTTCTGTTTTCTTTAGTTCATTTTGTTCATGATTCTTCTCTTCATTTTCATTTCTTGAGTTTTTTTTCTTCCCTTGAGTTTCATTCTCTTCTTGCTTTTTTGTTTATTCATTCATACCTTGGTTGTTACTGGTTTTTCCTTCTGATTTAGTTTCTACTTCCGTCTGCGTTCCATCACGTTTTCATTTTTCAGCAGCTGATGAAATTCTTTTTTTACTAGGCTGGATGACATCGATTTCCTTGGGTTTCATTGATCTTGATGATGTCGGAATATCGATCTCCAGGTTTTTAATTTTGGTTTTGTTCTTTGTTGTTTGTTTTCTTTTCAGTTTTTGTTTTCTTCAATTTCTTAAGTTTCTTTTGTTCAATTTCTTCTCTACAGTTTCATTTCTTGAGTTTTTTTTTTCCTTTAGTTTCATTCTCTTCTTATATTCTTTTTTTAACAGGCTGGATGACATCCAGAATCTGATTTTCCTAGGAACTGATTTTTAGCAGCTGATTCATGACTTCTAGGTTCTTTCGACTACCATACCAACAACTTTATAATCTTCGATTGTCCGAGTGTGTCCATATCGCCATAAATAGGATATTCAGTTGCCGATATTCAGTGATCTCGATATCCAGTGATGGCGATATTTAAAAGATCACTGAATATGGTATATAAAGTTGCCGGTGTGTCCATATTGCCATAAATAGGATATTCGGTTGCTGATATCCAGTGATCTCGATATCCAGTGATGGTGATATTCAAAAGATCACTGAATATGGTATATAAATATTAGAGATACACCCGTACCTTAAAATAAATCACACATATAACATTATAATAAAATTATAATTAACACCTTCTTATTTCATCACAACTCTTCACATTCTTATTCCCATAATCAAATATTCCATCATATATTAATTCCGTATTACACATTCCCATATACATTAATTACCATAATTAAATACACCCAACCAACATAGCCGTTGGGTGTTCTTCTATATAAACACATATAATCTTAGTTTCATACACATGATTATCTACACATATATTCTGTAATACAATTACAGACCCTACAACACTCTGATCATACTAAATCTGCAACTCAACAATCTTCAAACGCTTCCGCAATACAACAATCTGAATCACAGATTCAAGTTCAATCATCTTCATTTCACTTCAACAAGCTGTGGATCATCGCTTCATCAAACCTTGATCAACCGATCATCCTACAGTATCAATTTACAATTCATTATCATTATCATCATACATAGATATATAATTCACATTCATCACATCCATAAACCATTCTTCATATTTATATATTTGCATATATATATCAAATATATGTTCTATCATGGTATCAGAGAAGGTCTAATCCTGATCTAAATATTCTTTTCTATTCTAAAATCTTTTCTTTTCTTTTCTTTACAAAAGAAGAAAAGAAACAGCCACTACAAACTGTTTCAAAAAGCACAAAACAAAACCCTGTTTTTTTTCAAAACACAGCAACAGTCAATCATCCAACACGACCCTGTTCCTCCAAATATTGTTAAAGAATTCTTGGGGAGGACGAGGAGGCAGTGGAATCTCCACAGCCAGGACACCATTAATTTTTTCTCCTTCAGAATTCAAATTCTCCTCTGGATCACTCCATAATTCATACTCAATCACAGAATCATCACTATCATAATCATAGTTCCAGAGCTCATACACCCCCCCATCTTCACTATCACTGTCCTCAGGCAGATTGATATTCCACACTGGACGGGGTCTCTCATACTCAGAATCAGAAGAGGAACACACATCCTCCACATCACCAAAATACTCCAGAGCTTCCACATTCATATTCTGTTTTCTCAACTCCCTCATTCTCCTCAGGTTCCTAGTGTGCCTTCTCATGCATCAGTCTTCGTTTTCTCCTCTCAGCCTTATCTGAAAATGACAACAAAGAATGATGAGTTCAAAATTAAAAATGGAAATCCATATTACATTTCAGGGAGTGACAATCCCAATACAAGCCTGGTAGTAACTCCACTCAGTGGATCAAACTACCAAACATGGGTGGTTGAGATTCAAAGATCCCTATCCACCAAAAACAAACTAGGTTTCATAAATGGAACCATTACAAAACCAGCAAACAACACAGATAACTACTTCATACCTTGGATCAGATGCAATGATCTGGTCACTGCATGGATATTAAACAGCTGCTCCAAGGAAATCAAAAGCAGCACAATCTTCATAAAGGATGCCAATATCTTATGGCAAAATCTTAAACAGAAATATAGCAGAGCAAACTCCCTGGTCATCTCTCAACTGAAAAGGCAGACTGCACTATGCACTCAAGGCAATGAGTCTGTAAGCAATTACTATGCCAAGCTACAGGGACTCTGGAATGAATTGGACAACAATCAAATTTTTGAATGTTGTGGGAATGCTAACTGCATAGCAAAAGAAAATCTGGAAAGGTTAATCACCTTCACAACTGGTTTGAATGACTCCTTCATGACCATCAGAGGACAGATTTTAAAGAAGAAAACTCCACCTTCAATAGAAGATGCTTTCAGCATGGTTCTACAAGAAGAAACTCAAAGAGAGTGTGTATACCCTGAGGAAGGCAACGCCATGGTAGTACAATCCAAAAACCCTCATCAGGTAAAGACACACATTCAGAGTGAAGATTCCAAACCCTACTGCACAAGATGCAAGAAACACAACCACACTCTGGAAACATGCTTCTATGAGCATGGGTTTCCACCAGGACATGGGCTCCATGGGGTAGATTTCAACAAAAAAAAGGAAAACACAAAATTTGTTGGAAAGAAAAACTACAATGGCAAACCCAACAAAGGACACAAAGGCAAATACCAAAGCAACAATGCCAGCACACAACAAGAAGAAGATGGACAAAAATCAAATGAAGATAAAACTGAAAACAAGTTTATCACCAGAGAAGAGCTAATAGACATACTGGGAGGATTCTCCAAAGGGAACCAGAGTCAGGCTCACATGGCTTCTGGAAGCTCATCTGGTAAGTCACATTATAAAAATAACACTTGTTTTCATTATTCTTTAAACACACACACAAAACCACACACTGAACCAAAAAATGATCAATGGATCATTGACACAGGGGCAACAGATCACATGTGTTCTCCCAACACCACCCTACAAAATGTCAAAACACTATTATACCCAATAAACATTCACCTCCCAAACTTCCAAACCACAAGAGTATCATCAAGTGGCTCTGCAACCCTGTCAAAAGACATCACTTTACACAATGTCTTAAAAATACCATCCTTCTCAGTAAACCTTCTATCTGTAAGCAAATTAACAAAAGATATAAATTGCTTATTCACCTTCCACCCTACTTTCTGTTCCATACAGGACCAGCAGGGAAACCAGATTGGTGGTGGTGAGAAGAAGGATGGCCTATACATACTGAAGCTAGAATCACCCCAGGCCAATCATAGCCAACAAAGGGAATCTAAAGATGAAGAAATTTGGCACAGAAGGCTAGGACACCCTGCACCTTCTAGATTCTACCATTTACATTTATTAAACAATTGTATTCCTAAGATTTTTTCAAAATTTTGTAATACATGCCATTTGTCAAAACAAACAAGGTTATCTTTCAATTCTAGCACAAATAAAACCACAAAATGCTTTCAGCTTATTCACCTAGATATTTGGGGCAAATTTCATACACCTACACATCAAGGAAACAACTATTTTCTGACTATAGTAGATGACTATTCAAGGGCTACCTGGGCCTTCCTAATGACAAACAAAGCTGAAACAATGGGAAAATTCAAACAGTTCATTTTGGATGTTAAAAATCAACACCAAACAACTATCCAAACCATAAGAACAGACAATGGAACAGAATTTCTGTCTAAAGAATTCCAGAACACTATAAAAACAAACGGAATAGCACATCAGCTATCATGTCCTTACACTCCTCAACAAAATGGGAGAGTAGAAAGAAAACACCAGCACATACTACAAGTGGCCAGGTCACTTATGATTCAATCCAACATTCCCCTTAGATATTGGGGGGAATGCATCCTAACAGCTGTATTCCTAATAAATAGAACCCCAGCTGTTGTCCTAGACAATGACACCCCTTACTACAGGTTGTTTAATGAGCAACCAAACCTCTCTATCCTAAGAGTGTTCGGGTGTCTCTGCTATGCTACAAACAACAAGACAAAGACAAAATTCGAAAACAGAGCCATTAAGGGAATTTTCCTAGGATACTCTTTCCAAAGAAAGGGTTATAAAATACTCAATTTATCAAACCAAGAAATCTTCACAAACAGAGATGTTACTTTCCATGAAGAAATCTTCCCATTCCAAGAAGAACATAAACAACATGAAGAAGACTTCTTCAATAAAGAACCATTAGAAGAAACAAACACATACATAACTCCCTCACATGACCAATATGAGTCAGAGGAAGATGAGGAGATAGTTCCTCAAATTTCCCACATTCCTCCTTCAATGGAACTCACTGAACAATATGAGTCAGAAGAAGAGGAAGAAATAGCTGAAACACCAACACCAGCAGACAATGAGGGCACTAACAGAACATCAAAAAGGACTAGAAAAATGCCTTCATACCTAAAAGACTACAAATTACAACTGGCATCATCTAGACACCCAATAGGAAAAGAAATATCATACCAAAATTTCACTCCAGAACACTATGCCTTCATCACGACAATAGAAACTAACAATGACCCAGGCTCATACAAAGAAGCCTCCAAACATGCCAAATGGAACAATGCTATGAAACAAGAGCTTGAGGCTCTTGAAAACAACAAAACCTGGACAATCACTAGCATTCCTGAAGGAAAGAAACCAATTGGCTGCAAATGGGTTTACAAAACCAAATTCAACAGTGATGGAACTGTTGAAAAACACAAAGCAAGATTGGTTGCAAAAAGATACAACCAAATTGAGGGGATAGATTTCACATAAACCTTTGCCCCTGTCTCCAAAATGACAACACTCAGAGTCATTTTAGCAATAGGAGTATCCAAGAAATGGCACATGCATCAAATGGATGTACAAAACGCTTTTCTACATGGAACTCTAGAAGAAACTATATATATGAAAATTCCTCTGGGTTTAGATATACCAAAAGACTCACCACCAAATTCAGTCTGCAAACTGAATAGGTCACTATATGGCCTAAAACAAGCCTCCAGAGTGTGGTATCAAACTCTATCAAAGACTTTATCCAACTTTGAATACAAACAATGTAAGACAGATTACTCACTGTTCATAAACATTGATGAAAAAGATACTACAATAGTATTAGCCTATGTTGATGACCTGTTAATAACAGGAAATAACATAGATAAAATAAATACCTTAAAAGGAAATCTAAGCGAAACTTTCAAAATAAAAGACTTAGGAGGACTCAAATATTTCCTAGGTCTTGAATTCACAAAAACACCAAATGGCCTATACATTGGGCAAAGAAAATACACTTTAGATCTATTGGAGAAATATGATCTAACTCAATGCAAACCAAACAATACTCCAAATAGCCAAAAACAAATATCCAATTATAAAACAGAAAAACTTAATAACACATTAATGCAACCAAATAACCACATTAATAAAACACCAATGCAGTCAAACAAAACAGAGACATGTGGAACCCCATTAGAGGACCCACAGCAATATAGAAGCATAATTGGCAAGTTAGTTTATTTAACTTGCACAAGGCCAGACATATCATATGCTGTGACCTATCTAAGTCAGCACATGGCCACACCCACAGACATTCACATGAAAGCTGCCTACAGAGTATTAAAATACATAAAAGGATCACCTGGTGTGGGGTTGCATTTCACAGGATCCTCAATAGACCACATTTCTGCATTTTCTGACTCAGATTGGGCAAGTTGCCCAACCACCAGACGATCAACATCGGGGTTTGCCATCTTCCTTGGTACTTCCCTAGTATCTTGGAAATCAAAAAAACAACAAACCATATCAAGATCATCGGCTGAAGCCGAGTACAGAGCATTGGCCTATACTACATGTGAAATAACTTGGTTAACAATGCTACTGCATGAGATAGGAGTTTACCAGATACGACGATCACCGGCTCCACGTATCTTCACCGACATCACGGCAGCAGAGGCGATCGCACGAAACCCTATATCACACCAACGAACAAAGCATATAGAGATCGATCTTCACACGGTGAGGGACAAGGTTTTAGCGGGAGATATTACACTAAAACACGTCTCTAGTACACAAAATATTGGTAATTTTTTCACTAAACCCTTGGGTGGTCCTGCATTTAAAAATCTAATCCAAAAACTAAGCCTAATTGATATACACACCAAGAATTCAAACCCAATTAATTCACTTCAACACCCCAATGCACCCATATATTCAAATCAAACCCTGACCGGTTTTGATTTGAGGGAGGATATTAGAGATACACCCCTACTTTAAAATAAATCACATATATAACATTATAAGAATATTATGATTAACACCCTCTTATTTCATCACAACTCTTCACATTCTTATTTCATCTTTCATAATCAAATATTAATCAAATATTCAATCTTATATTAATTCCATATTACACATTCCTATATACATTAATTACCATAATTAAATACACCCAACCAACATAGCCGTTGGGTGTTCTTCTATATAAACACATCCAATCTTAGTTTAAGATCAACTCTTGATCAACACACACACACACTCTGTAATATAATTACAGATTCTCTGTCTGATCATTCTGCAACTACAACTGCTGATCTTCAAACGCTTCCGCAATACAACAAACTTGAATCACAGATTCAAGTTCAATCACTTTCAATTCACTTCAACAAGCTGTGGATCATCGCTTCATCAAACCTTGATCAACCAATCATCCTACAGTATCATTTTACAGTTCATCATATCATACATACATCCATAATTCTACATCTATCACATTCATAAACCACATTTCATATTTATATTTGCATATATATCAAATATATCTTCTATCATGGTATCAGAGAAGGTCTAATCCTGATCAAAATATTTTTTTTTTCCCTATTCTAAAATTCTTTCTTTTTCTTTACAAAAAGAAAAGAAACAGCACTACAAACTGTTTCAAAAACACAAAACTCTATTTCTTCTTTGAAAACACAGCAGCATTCAATCATCAAAAACAACCCTGTTTCTCCAGATATTGTCAAAGAATTCTTGTGGAAGACGAGGAGGTAGTGGAATCTCTACTGCCAAAACACCATTTGCCTTCTCCCCCTCAGAATTCAGGCCCACATCTGGATCACTCCATATCTCATAGTCAGGCATAGAGTCATCACTATCATAATCATAATAGTGTTCCTGACACACCACACCATTTTCACCATCACTATCTGAGAGAAAATCAATATCCCACACAGGAACAGGTCTCTCATACTCAGAGTCAGAGAAAGAGTATACATCTTCCACATCGCCAAAATACTCCAGGGCCTCCACATCCATATTCTGTTTTCTAAGCTCTCTCATTCTCCTGAGATTCCTGGTGTGCCTTCTCATCAGTCTTCGTTCCCTCCTCTCAGTTTTATCTGAAAATGACAACAAAGATTGATGATTTTAAAATCAAAGATGTAAATCCATACTATATTTCAGGGAGTGATAATCCCAACACAAGCCTGGTAGTAACTCCACTCAGTGGATCAAACTATCAGACATGGGTGGTTGAAATTCAAAGATCTCTATCCACCAAAAACAAACTAGGTTTCATAAATGGAACCATTACAAAACCAGCAGAAAACACAGATAACTACTTCATACCCTGGGTCAGATGCAATGATCTGGTCACTGCATGGATACTAAACAGCTGCTCCAAGGAAATCAAAAGCAGCACAATCTTCATAAAAGATGCCAACATCTTATGGCAAAATCTCAAACAGAAATACAGCAGAGCAAACTCCCTGGTTATTTCTCAACTCAAAAGGCAGATTGCACTATGCACTCAAGGCAATGAATCTGTAAGCAATTACTATGCCAAGCTACAGGGACTCTGGAATGAATTAGACAACAATCAGATTTTTGAATGTTGTGGCAATGCTAACTGCATAGCAAAAGAAAATCTGGAAAGATTAATCACCTTCACAACTGGTCTGAATGACTCCTTCATGACCATCAGAGGACAGATTTTGAAGAAGAAAACTCCACCTTCAGTAGAAGATGCTTTTAGCATGGTTCTACAAGAAGAAACTCAAAGGGAATGTGTATACCCTGAGGAAGGCAATGCCATGGCAGCACAATCCAAAAACCCTCAGGCAAAGACACACATTCAGACTGAAGACTCCAAACCCTACTGCACAAGGTGCAAGAAACACAACCATACTCTGGAAACATGCTTCTATGAGCATGGGTTTCCACCAGGACATGGGCTCCATGGGGTGGATTTCAACAAAAAGAAGGAAAACACAAAATTTGTTGAAAAGAAAAATTACAATGGTAAACCCAACAAAGCATACAAAAGCAAATACCAAAGCAACAATGCCACCACACAACAGGAAGAAGATGGACATAAATCAAATGAAGATAAAACTGAAAACAAGTTCATCACCAGAGAAGAGCTTATAGACATACTGGGAGGATTCTCCAAAGGGAACCAGAGTCAGGCTCACATGGCTTCTGGAAGCTCATCTGGTAAGTCACATTACAAAAACAACACTTGTTTTCATTACTCTCTAAGCACACACACAAAACCACACACTGAACCAAAGAATGATCAATGGATCATTGACACAGGGGCAACAGATCACATGTGTTCTCCCAACACCAAACTACAAAATGTTAAAACACTTTTGTATCCAATTAACATACATCTTCCAAACTCCCAAACCACAAGAGTATCATCAAGTGGCTCTGCAACCCTGTCAAAAGACATTACTTTACATAATGTCTTAAAAATACCATCTTTCTCAGTAAACCTTCTATCTGTAAGCAAATTAACAAAAGACATGAATTGCTTATTCACTTTCCACCCTACTTTCTGTTCCATACAGGACCAGCAGGGAAACCAGATTGGTGGTGGTAAAAAGAAAGATGGCTTATACATTCTAAAGCTAGAATCACCCCAGGCCAACCATAGCCAACAAAAAGAATCTAAAGATGAAGAAATTTGGCACAGAAGGCTATGACATCCTGCACCTTCTAGATTCTACCATTTACATTTATTGAACAATTGTATTCCTAAAAATTTTTCAAAATTTTGTAATACATGTCCTTTATCAAAACAAACAAGGTTATCCTTCAACTCTAGCACAAATAAAACTACAAAATGTTTCCAGCTAATTCACTTAGATATTTGGGGAAAATTCCATACACCTACACACCAAGGAAACAACTATTTTCTAACCATAGTAGATGACTATTCAAGGGCTACTTGGGCCTTCCTAATGACAAACAAAGCTGAAACAATAAGAAAATTCAAACAGTTTATTTTGGATGTTAAAAATCAACACCAAACAACTATCCAAACCATAAGAACAGACAATGGAACAGAGTTTCTGTCTAAAGAATTCTAGAACACTATAAAAACAAACGGGATAGCACATCAGCTGTCATGTCCTTACACTCCCCAACAAAATGGGAGAGTTGAAAGAAAACACCAGCACATATTACAAGTGGCTAGGTCACTTATGATTCAGTCCAATATTCCCCTTAGATATTGGGGGGAATGCATCCTAACAGCTGTATTTCTAATAAATAGAACCCCAGCTGTTGTCCTGGACAATGACACCCCCTATTACAGGTTGTTTAATGAGCAACCAAATCTCTCTATTTTAAGAGTTTTCGGATGTCTTTGTTATGCTACAAACAACAAGACAAAGACAAAATTCGAAAACAGAGCTATTAAGGGAATTTTTCTAGGATATTCTTTCCAGAGAAAGGGTTATAAAATACTCAATGTATCAAACCAAGAAATCTTCACAAATAGAGATGTTACTTTTCATGAAGAAATCTTCCCATTCCAAGAAAAACCTAAACAACATGAGGAAGACTTTTTCAATAAAGAACCATTAGAAGAAACACACACATACACAATTCCCCCACATGACCAATACGAGTCAGAGGAAGATGAGGAGATAATTCCTCACATTCCTCCTTCAATGGAACTCACTGAACAGTATGAGTCAGAGGAAGAGGAAGAAATAGCTGAAACATCAACACCAGCAGACAATGAGGGCACTAACAGAACATCAAAAAGGACTAGAAAAATCCCCTCATACCTAAAAGACTACAAATTACAACTGGCATCATCTAGACACCCAATAGGAAAAGAAATCCCATGCCAAAATTTCACTCCAGAACACTATGCCTTCATCACAATAATAGAAACTAACAATGACCCAGGCTCATACAAAGAAGCTTCCAAACATGCCAAATGGAACAATGCTATGAAACAAGAGCTTGAGGCTCTTGAAAATAACAAAACCTGGACAATCACTAGCATTCCTGAAGGAAAGAAACCAATTGGCTGCAAATGGGTTTACAAAACCAAATTCAACAGTGATGGAACTGTGGAAAAACACAAAGCAAGATTGGTTGCAAAAGGATACAACCAAATTGAGGGCATAGATTTTACAGAAACCTTTGCCCCAGTCTCCAAGATGACAACACTCAGAGTTATTTTAGCAATAGGAGTATCCAAGAAATGGCACATGCATCAAATGGATGTACAAAATGCCTTTCTACATGGAACTCTAGAAGAGACTATATATATGAAAATTCCCTTGGGTCTAGATATACCAAAAGACTCACCACCAAATTCAGTCTGCAAACTGAATAGGTCACTATATGGCCTAAAACAAGCCTCCAGATCGAGTATGGTATCAAACCCTATCAAAGGCTTTATCCAATTTTGGATACAAACAATGTAAGACAGATTACTCACTGTTCATAAACATTGATGGTAAAGATACTACAATAGTGTTAGCCTATGTTGATGACCTATTGATAACAGGAAATAACATAGATAAAATAAATACTTTAAAAGGAAATCTAAGCAAAACTTTCAAAATAAAGGACTTAGGAGAACTCAAATATTTCCTAGGCCTTGAATTCACAAAAACACCAAATGGCCTATACATTGGGCAAAGAAAATACACTTTAGATCTATTAGAAAAATACGATCTAACTCAATGCAAACCAAACAACACTCCAAATAGTCAAAAACAAATATCCAATTATAAAACAGAAAAACATAATAACACATTAATGCAACCAAATAACCACATTAATAAAACACCAATGCAGTCAAACAAAACAGAGGGATGTGGAATCCCATTAGAGGACCCACAACAATATAGAAGCATAATTGGCAAGTTAGTTTATTTAACTTGCACAAGGCCAGACATATCATATGCCGTGACTTATTTAAGTCAGCACATGGCCACACCCACAGACATTCACATGAAAGCTGCCTACAGAGTATTAAAATACATAAAAAGATCACCTGGTGTGGGGTTACATTTCACGGGATCCTCAATGGACCACATATCTGCATTTTCTGACTCAGATTAGGCCAGTTGCCCGACCACCAGACGATCAACATCGGGGTTTGCCATCTTCCTTGGTACTTCCCTAGTATCTTGGAAATCAAAAAAACAGCAAACCATATCAAGATCATCGGCTGAAGCCGAGTACAGAGCATTGGCCTATACTACATGTGAAATAACTTGGTTAACAATGCTACTACATGAGATAGGAGTTTACCAGATACGACGATCACCGGCTCCACGTATCTTCACTGACAGCACGACAGCAGAGGCGATCGCACGAAACCCTATCTCACACCAACGAACAAAGCATATAGAAATCGATCTTCACACGGTAAGGGACAAGGTTTTAGCGGGAGATATTACACTAAGACACGTCTCCAGTACACAAAACATTGGTGATTTTTTCACTAAACCCTTGGGTGGTCCTGCATTTAAAAATCTAATCCAAAAACTAAGCCTAATTGATATACACACCAAGAATTCAAACCCAATTAATTCACTCCAACACCCCAATGCACCCATATATTCAAATCAAACCCTGACCGGTTTTGATTTGAGGGAGGATATTAGAGATACACCCCTACCTTAAAATAAATCACACATATAACATTATAATAAAATTATGATTAACACCCTCTTATTTCATCACAACTCTTCACATTCTTATTTCATATTCCCATAATCAAATATTCCATCTTATAATTAATTCCATATTACATATTCCCATATACATTAATTACCATAATTAAATACACCCAACCAACATAGCCGTTGAGTGTTCCTCTATATAAACACATCTAACCCTAGTTCAAATATACTTGCGATCACACACACACACACTTTGTAATACAATTACAGATTCTCTGTCTGATCATTCTGCAACTACAACTGCTGATCTTCAAACGCTTCCGCAATACAACAAACTTGAATCACAGATTCAAGTTCAATCACTTTCAATTTACTTCAACAAGTTGTGGATCATCGCTTCGTCAAACCCTGATCAACCGATCATCCTACAGTATCATTTTACAGTTCATCATATCATACATACATCCATAATTCTACATCTATCACATTCATAAACCACATTTCATATTTATATTTGCATATATATCAAATATATCTTCTATCATATCCATCAACTTTGTCCAGCTTGTAGGTGGATCTTCTGTGATTTTAAGTAAAAAACGTGTGGCCCGAATCCCGACCCTTAGGGCCATGATGGCAGCTCCATCTGTTGGTTTATCTACTTTGATTAGTGTTTCATTAAATCTAGTTACATAATCCCTTAAACTTTCTCCTGCCATTTCTCTCCATGTCGACACCTGGGGGTTAGTTTGTCACCTCTTCATTGGTCTTTGCTCAATATATGTAGGGATGTTGGGTTACCAACACACTCACACCCAATTGTTTTCAATAATGTGTAATCTGGTTTCTTTCCAAACAGTTTCTCAAATGGACTCTTATCCCCTAAGTTTGGAGTCTGCAATCTGTTGATAAATGTATACTGCACTTGAAAAAGTTTATGACCAATAGATGTGGGATTTTAGACTTAATGAACATTGAACATACACCTACTCACTTCAACAATCTGCCTATGCCTTCTTCTTTTCACCCATCCATGTTGTTGTGGTGTATACTCACATGACATTCTTAATGTGATTCCAATTCCCTGTAAGTTATCTCTAAAGGCCTTGCTAATAAATTCTCCTTTATCTGATTGAATTTCTCTGATTTTTAATCCTAAAAACCTCTCAATTTGTGTTTGAAATTTAAAAAAACACATTACACATTATTTAAAAAACACATCTACAGACTTGAATTTATATGTAAAATCTACAATTATGAACTGATCTAGTTGGTGTTGGTCTTCAATCTCCATAAGTTAATATGAAGTAGTTGTACTGGTGTTAGTATGTATACTTATAGAGTATGGTAATTGATGATTTTTTCCTTGCAGACACACTGTACAGAACTTCTGAGCTTTTCTGATGATTGTAATAAGAGCAAGCTTTAAAAACCGACGGTTAACCGGTAAAAAATCCAAAACCGGTAGTCGGTTAGTCGAAACGGGTTTGTGGGTCGACAGGTCGGCTCTGACCCGTACCAGACCCATTTTTAAAACCAAAAGTTTATTTTAAGACCAAAAATTTATTTTTATGTCAAAAATTTATACATTGATCCATGATAAAAGCTATATTATTTTTAATAAAAACTCCTCTCACGCTTAAAACTTCATATTTGTTTTAGACAAAATAAATCTTTATTTATAGACCAATCTTCTTTGTGTTTTTTGAATTCTATCGATGTGTGACTAAAAATGTATAGTTAAATAAATTATAAAATACTCTTTATACTTTTTATGAAATAAATTATATTGTACATGTATTATAGAGTGTACATGTATTATAGAGTATTTATTTAACACATGTATTTTTTGAATTCTATTAATGTGTACATGTGTTAAATAAATACTCTATAATACATGTACACTTTATTTAGTCTCACATTTATAAAAAGTATAAAGAGTATTTTATAATTTATTTAACTATACTTTTTTAGTTTCACATCGATAGAATTTAAAAAACACAAAAAAGATTGGTCTATAAATAAAGATTCATTGTCTAAAACAAATATGAAGTCTTAAAAGTGAAAGGAACTTTTATTAAAAATAATATAGCTCTTTTCATGGACCAATGTATAAATTTTTGGCATAAAAATAAATTTTTGGCATAAAAATAAATTTTTGGCCTTAGTGAATTTATGAAGAAAAAAAATTACGAAAATACCTCTACCGGTTAACCCAAACCCTAACCGGTGGTTAACCGGCCGGTCTAACCGGAAAACCGATCAGCCAGAACCGGTTACCAGTTAACCGATTTTTAAAACCGGTTCAGATGATAGTTTTTGTTGTACTGATTTTGAGGGATGCCACAATCTGTCATGTCAAGTTTCTTCAGAAGTTCTTGCTCCATAGCAGGCCTCCACATCTGTGTATAAATGGTACAAAGCTCTTTCACTATGGCCAGTAAATAGCTTTTCTTTGGTATATATGGTACAGACCTCTTTAACAACAAATTTATCATGATCAAACACAATTAGACAATTAAGATCTTTAGAATGTTTTTGAATTGAAAGAAATTTCTTTAATCCAGGAACACACAACACTCCATGAAGTGTATATTCTATACCTTCAGATTTTAGGGTGAGGGTGCCCTCTGTGTTATAGGTAATTTCTCACCACCTCCTACAATAACAAACTGTATACTTGAAAAACCTCATAGGATGAAAAAGTTCCAATATCAGGTGTCATGTTGCTTAAGGTCCTTGAGTCTAAACACCATGAAGATTCACATTGTGTATATAGTAACTCACACTATTTTGATTTTCTTCCTCTCATTTTGGTTAGAAAGCAGTGGTACTCAAATTCTAGGCCTCCTAATATGTAATCCACAACTGATTGATCACTGGCCTCATCTCCTGTGGCAAATAGAGATTCTGATAAACCTTTTACCCTGACCAGATACTCTGTCATATTTTCAGTCCCAAGCTTCTTCAATGTTCTAAGTTGATCTTTGATTACTGTGATTTGAGTGTTGCTAATAGAGGAGATAACAATTTATCTAAATTGCTCCAACCTTACTTGTTTTTCAATAACATTAATCGATACTGGCTAGCTACAATAGTCTTTATCCACACTAAAGCCAAATCATCATTCATCTGCTACTCTTTATAAACCGAATTAGGAACGTCATTTGCCAATCTAGGTGCTGCGGAGGCCTCAACTCTCTCAATAAATCTTATCGGCTTATATACCTTTAGGCACATTTGAATTGGTTCCTCCAACAAAGATAGTTTCCACGATCCATCTTATCTGGTACCACCATGTTAAAAATATTGTAGGTCTTGTGAAAGGTATTCATTACAGGTGTAGGAGTTTTTAGTCATTTTACTTCAGAGAATTTGTTAACAACTAAGTTATATTCTATGAAATATTAATTATGTTGAGAGTAAGCTTGTAAATGGTATATCGGAATCCGCATTCGAATTCGAAAATAACTATCCAGATTCAGATTTTCCGGATTCGGATACCTGAATGGAAATTCGGATTTTATTCGATCGGATTTGGATATCCGAAAAGTCCGTCGATAAAATCCGAATTCGTTTAAAAATTTTGGATTCGGATATTCGGATAAATATATAATAAATTAATATTATTATATTATATATTTACACAGCACTTCGTAGACGGACGTCCGTCTCAAACGGACAGTATTTCGACAATGGACGGATGTCAATCCGTCGGTCCGGACTTCTTCGACCGGCCGTTCCCCAATTCTTTTTTATCTTACTCGCTTCCGGCTCGTATCCATTTGCAGTCCAACGTTCTACAGTGCGCACGGTATGGGGGAGGTCAGACTATGATTGATGTCACATTTCAGTGGGACGACAAGGTGCACAACCCACGCCGATTGCGAACGTCGTCCGTGCAATTCGGATATGCTATCGAAATCGAATCATGAACGGCCATCTAATCGGACACCCCACTACCCGGCGCCGAACATCTGCTCTCCGTTTCCCCAAATATTGAGGCAGATAACACCATACTGTTGGAGGCCTATTTGCTGAGGACCGACGGGTGACCGGCTTCCAAATTACATCGGCGCCATTTGCAATCGCCCTATTTAAAGGGGGGGAGTCTCCATTCTTAGTACCAACAATCCTCTCCACTGTCAAATTGGTATCCAACACTCCACCAAAAGGTATTTGTAGATTTACATTGGGCGATTTTTTGTTTTCATTTCCTCGATTCTTATTTTCTTTTTCGTAGTTATCTTTCTGTTGGGTTTCGTTCTCTCCGATTTATTTATCGACGACGATAAACCTGAAACCAAATCTGTTATGAACGACGCTTTGATAGACCTTTTTGAAATTAACTTGCATCGACTCATTGCGGTTTCGTCCGTCTCTGCAAATGTCTGTCTTTGCCAATTCCAGTGAATTCAGCTTCTCGACATCTTGTATGGTAGACTGAATTTCTGGTATTTTGTTGCTAAGATGTGATGGTTTAAGAAATAGCAACTTCATTCTGGATTTTCATTTTTGGAAGGATAAAAAATTTCAGTGGATTGAATCATGCTATGTTAGTGATATCGTTGCTCACTAATTAATTGATTTTGTTATTTCATAATGAAGTTCTTTGGTTGTGTATTTCTTCAAAGTAAACTAGTTTCTTTGTCTTCAACATAGTCTGTCCTCGGAGTTTAATTCCTATGGACTCGGATGTGTCGTGTACCCAACAAACTAGTTTGATTTCGTCCATCAAATTATTGATACTTCATCTCATTTTCTAGCCATTACAAATATCCTTATTTTACTGTTTTTCACTTGTTAGTTTCCTGTGTGAATTGAAGTTGGGAAAATCTTTTTTTTTATGATTGTCTTCCTGTCACAAATTTTTTTTATACCATAATCTGATTTTTTATTGCTTTTTACCACCTCATTTCAAGTTGTCATAACTAACGATTTCAAACTAATATATAAAATTCAATTAGTTTATAGTTAGGCAATGACTTCTAGGAAGAGAGGTGCTCCGGAAAACAACCGTGTAAGGAGGAGGAGGCGTAACCTCAATGAAGTCATTGTCATCAGCGATGATGAGACAGAGAACGGGGTTGTCGCTGATTCATCGGAGCCCAGGCCTATTACTCCAGGACGTCGAACATCCAGATCGACCTCATCGCCCTCAAGGACCTCTGGATTGCGCGGGTGCTGGCCATTTCGGAAGAGGAACCGAGTAATGATGCAAGGAGAGTCATCTCGTTCAAATCAACCAGTCATGATGTCGGACATCTTTGGCCATTGCTCGCCAATGTTCTTCGATCATTACCCATATCCACCCCCTCCTCCGCTTCAAGAGCCCGTGCAACTCTCCCAATATCGACTAGAAAACCCGTATAGGAGAAGTGCTTTACCCGAACTGAATCAATGCTGGTTTTGTCTACAAGCAATCCATGAGGGATATCCAAACTACATGCCTTTTATGCCGCCACTACCCGTACAACCCTCGTCAGTTGAGGACTACGAGGAAGCTTCGAAGTCTTACGAGATTGATCCTCAAGAATGGAAGGAATGGGTGGACTCTTTCAATACTCCTCCCCACTCTAAATGATCACTTGCCTAGGTTCTGAAATGAAAAAGAGTATTGTTAGGACTTAATAGTTTTCATTACCGTTGTTAATCAAATGTACTCTTTCAATGCAATCAACTATCTCAATATTATGCTATTTAGAAATTCAGTTGATCTTCTCCAATTAGAATGTAACCTAGATACATTTGCCCCTCAATCAAATTAACCCAACATAAATTAGAAATTGATATCAACTTACCTAGCTCTATGAATTTATTAACTTTGCTAAATAAATACTTAATAACAAGCAAATAATTGGTGGTTTAAAACACCAATGTAAACAAAAGAACTACATGTTCGAACATGATTTCAGAGATTTAGTTTAATGGTTTGAGACTCAAAAAATCAGTCCACCACAGTTCAAACTACATGTTTCTTAGAATGAAATTTTCTTTCACAAAACATCAAAATTGTGAAAAGTATTTTGCTGTCATTAGGGATTACAGTACATGGAAATTTCTACCCCAACACTGGAGTTGTGGGTGTTTTTTACTTTCCAGATATCTTGGTTCAAGTATATTTTGTGATTTTTACTTGGATAGATATCTTGGATTACAGTATATGTAGTAAAATTAGATGACTGATTCATTCATCTTCTATTTTATGTCTTTTATTCTCATGGTGAGAATGGTGTAACCAGTGCGACTGAGTGTTTTCTTCTGAATTCCACTAATGTACTCTCTAAAAGGCACTGAATTATAGCATTCTCACTCAGACAAGGTTTCCTACCTTCTCTGAGTTTCTCTTACCTTGCTAATCAATGTATTTCTACTTGGTCCGTTCTATTATTCAATAGAAGCACACATTTCATCTCAAAATTATTTAACTTTGCCGTGAACGAGGATTGATTTGTCTAACATATCCGACAATCTCATATTTATGCAGGACAACTGCTTTGTCTCCACATCCTCTTCCACGAATTATGCAAACAGCTGGATATGAGGTGAGATATTTACTATCATATGTTTTATTCATAATTTATTTTAATTGATGTCTGTATGTGCAATGTAAAAACAAAAACTACATGTGTAAACATGATTTGAAACTTGAAAAAGCAGTCCACTAAAATTCGTATTTCACTGTTCTTAAATGGCCATTTTCTTTTCCAAAATAGCAAAAAGAAAAGGTTTATTACTATTAAGAGTCATTGCTGTCTAGTGAAGATTGTAAGGAATGAATAATAGGATTTGGATCAAGTCCATCGACAAGTTAAGGTAATTTGCATTCTATTATTCGTTTTCATGTAAACACACAAACTACATATTTAAACATGATTTCAGATCTTTAATGTCATTGTTCGAAACTGAAAAAAACAGTCCACTACGTTTCATATTACATTGTTCTGAAAATGCAGTCCACTAGGCTTTCTTACTGTTACTAGACATTGATGTCCTGGCCATATTGTTAGAAATGAATATTTCTACTATTATATTTTTCCATTATCTGCAATGTCTACTAAAATTGTTGGGTTAGAACTTACTAATGTTGATAATTATCCTCAATATTCATTTAGTTGGCAACTAGAACTATCTAAGGTTTATTGCCGCAGATGAGATGGTTTACGGGTTTGGTAGGAGAACCCCAAAAGGTGCTGCCTGAGCATTGATCTCAGAATGGCCTTTCATACTGTCAAATGGGAGGCTATCATCTCTACCCAGAAGACATGATTTCTCTCCACTATTTTACAAAATAGTTCTGGAATTGTATATCATATTCACCTCTCCTACCTTCTCAGCCTTAGTTGAAGGATCCCCCATCTCACCACCCTTCAAAAACCACAAAGGAATCAGGCAAGGTGATGGTGATGGACAGAAAGGGAAGTAAGGAACAAGAAACTTGATACCTACCAAGTGAATGAAGCAACAAATAACAAGAGTTCCTGCACTTTTTCTAAGATCTTTGAGAAGAATAGGAGACTGACTGAGTCTCTAGTTTTTCATTACTTGATACCATAATTAGTAGGAATGTGTGATCGGATACTATTTTATTTTCATGTAGCCTCCATATGTACTTGGGACAGTTAAGAAATAATGTAAGAACTGAATGTCTGAATCTGTAAACTGTTACATATTCAAACACATCTCGAGGAGAACAAACAATCTTTTTCTTCTTATATATTTTACCTGAATCTATCCTAATTAATTAACAGATATCTATTACAAGTTTACAACTGCAGTTAATAACTATAAAAATATCTATTACAATTTACAAATACTTTGATAACGACAGGCAAAAGGATCAAATACAATAGATTCCTTAAGATTTTATTTTCATTCATTCATTTCTATTTTCACATTTCTTTTAATTTCTTTTTCATTAGATTAAACAGGTTAAAAATTTAAATTGTAACACAAAACAGTTTTTCTGTTACTCTTAAATAATTGAACACAAATGAAGCCTGAAGAATGACAGATCTGTCATTTTGCTCCAAGTTTTTACAACAGAAATTACTAAAATACCGCAAGAAATTTAGTCCATAGTATAATTTCATAATTTTATTTATTCGAACTTTTTGATCAAGGAAAGATCATGTAGCATTTTTTCAATGGCATCATCCGTATGGCTACGCCCTTTAGTCTGGCAGGAAAAGGGAGAAAAGAAAATTAGGGGTAGCCAACACTCCAATAGTCAAGTAGAAAACCGCAAAACCAATTGACCAAAGCATCTTCAAACAATTCACAAGTAAAATACTACCTTTACAGAAGGAACCATAGCTACAGCTTCCTCAACGGTTTCTGGACAGAGATTCCCAAGTACACAAAGCTTCAAAAGAAAAAAATAATTGAACACAAATGCCCCTCATTTCATAATGAAAAAATTTAATTGCATCAACTTTTTAAATTAATTACCATGATTAATTTAAGTAATTCCTCTAATTCTATTATTGAATTAATGCTAGTTGGTTGCCTCATTTGGCTAAATCACCTTATTACTTTTAATCATTCTTTAATTAATCATTTATGTAGAAGATTCCATTTATATAACTTGATTTAAATAAAAAAAATCTTATTAATTGATTAAAATCATTAACATTGACTGATTGTCTAAATTTCCATCCCCTCCAGGTTTCTTTTTAACTGAAGTAATTATTTTACTTGTTAAATGCATATAACTGTGTGAACTTATTTCATGGATTATTAGATTCTCCTCACTTTACAAAAAATATCTTCAAAAATACCTTAGACTATTTACCGAGAAGTTCTGATAGTTTTTCTGTATTTTACAATCTATATTCCAATGTTGCAATGTAAACACAAAAACTACATGTGTAAACATGATTTTAGAGATTTATTGTCATGGTTTGAAACTAGAAAAACCAGTCCACTAAAATTCGTATTACATTGTTCTTAAATGGCCATTTTCTTTTCCAAAACAGCAAAAAGAAAAGGTTTATTACTATTAAGAGGCATTGCTGTCTAGGGGAGATTGTAAAGAATGAATATTACTACACTTTCATGTTTTTTCATTATTTAGAATGTGTACTATAACTGTCGGGTTAGACCTTACTAATGGTAATATTTCACCTCAATAATCACTTAGTTGGCAACTACACCTATATAAGGTTACCTTATCTTTTTTTTTTTGAAACAAAATCAGCTGATAATATAGATTCCGAAACAAAAAATAGGGTGTGACCACATGCGATCCACCCTACACCCTCCGCATTGTTCCGACCCCGGATCTTACGATCGTTTGGGCCTTCACAACCTTTGGGGAACTGACTCAATGTTTCCTAGAACGATCTATGCCTCATCGTTCTTACGTAGTGGGCCTAAGGCAATGGGGAGTGTAAAAACCCTGGTGTGCCCAAGGCATCTTTTCCTTTGCCAAGGGAAAACTCTGTCATTACCTTTCGGTCTACTACACATAAGTGACTCCACATATCGTTTCTACTTTAATAATATCGGTTACCTTATCATGTTCAAGAACATAGTACTTATTTTTTTCAGAATTTCTACATAATTTCGTAGCCAAAAATAACTTGACTTCTTCTATTACATATAAGTATTACTTTTAATTTTTAAATTATCGGACCAATGCTGTCCACAGGAGACTTTGGCTGGGAAACAGAAATTTAGGTATTTTGAAGGTCTTAGTAAAACTCCATTTCAGCATAATGTTCGAGGCAAAACCTCATTGGATTGCCTTGATTCTACCTTGAGGTTAATGTAGGTCATCCTGAATCCATAAGTACTAAATCAGGAAAAAATGTTTGGTCTGGAAATATGGACTCACACTAATTTTTTCCTAATTTTTTTAACACTTTACATACTACTACAAATGTGGATGATAATTATTTCTAAATACCAAAAATCGATGAAAAGAAATATGAATAATTATTTCTAAATACTAATAGTTGACTTCAAATTGGGTTTTTTAAATGTTATAACTTTAAATAATTGAAGCTTTAGGAGAAGAGGATTTCTCCCATACTTTCTAATTTTTTCTTTGATTTCTGATTATTCAGCAAACAAAACCAGTGTGTTTATCTTGAATATTTTTAATTTGAAGGTTTCTGAAAATCTGTTATTCAAGAGGATAGGTTTTATAGAGTATCAACAATATTTTTATAATTTTACCAAGACATTTCTATTTTCAATTTTGCATTCAATTTTGAATACTTAATGCCATTACTATGATTGTATAATTTGTATCTGCAATGCACACAGCCACATAGGCAATACCCTGCATTTCTAGTTGTCTGCAGGGTTCTGTTTTTAGTTTATTAATGGTGATGGAATTCATCCCCCAAATAAAGATGTCTTTCGGTTTGTAGGTAAAGTGGTCGTTTCATGTTCTGTTATGATCTCTGACTTGTGAGGAAGTGAAGGTAGTTTCTTTCATGTTGATATCAAGTCTCATTATATGTATCAAATCTATATATTCCCTAGAAATTACATATCCTTTTAGCTGAGTGAGAAACTTTATAAAATCGATTCATATTAGGGTATTCTTCTTTTTATAAAAAACCATAGGATTAGGATATTACGCACAACATTTTATGAGAACTTTGCAACAAACTAGAAAAAACATGGATAGGTTCTAATAACCTACATCCTTTTTGGCTAAACAGTCACTAGGCCTGAATAATGAATCTCAAAGGACAGGTATTTAAAATTCAATCATTATTGATTTTCCTCAAATGACAACTAGTCAAGTTCCCCTAGAAGAAAGTTTGCTCACAGAATATGAAGAACTACAAGTAGTTGATATTCATAACAACCAAACGTAATGAATTTTTATAGATGAATTATATTATTACTTAGTGAAGAGGGTATTTTCTAACAGTACTTAAACAAAATTTATTAATGTATATTTATTTTTTAGGCGACTTCTACTTAATTATTACGTAGAATTTGAATCATCGCCATCGACAAGTTAAGGTAATTTCCTTACTATTATTCGTTTTCATCATAAATGACTTTTCATTAGTATCCACATAATCTGGCTATAACCTTCGCTGGTATGACCCACTCATGTCCAGTGGTGTATTGAGCTAGGTATTGCCCAAAAATACCCAATTCCTTATTTTCTACATTACATTCCCACACTTCCTATGCCCCTATGGTTGAGAAGATCCGCGGATATTAGTTACCTGAATTCTAAAAAGCTTTTGCGAAACTAAAAGAAATTCGATACGGTATAACTAATCAAACAAAGGACTTTGTTATAATTACTATTGCCCTTTCCACCTTAAGGAATTAGTATTAATCATGGATCTATTTACTTTAACTAATTTCATATTAGTTGTTCAAAGCATTTAGCCACAAGAGGTTTTACATGTTAGATTTACAAAATATGCCTGACCAAGTATGAGGGATGTCATTTCGAATTGTATTCATTTTCGATTAATTTTATGGTCATATTTTCTGATTAGGCATTGTACGAATAGAAATGTAATTCTGTTTAATAATTCGTCATACACATTAGTAGTTTTTTATTTAAATCGATTATTTTGACAATATCAGAGGATATCATACCAACACATTAGTAGTTAGTATGCATGGAATCTATCTATGGGATGCACTAGTTTAGCTCACTGCTATCCAAATTAGACTTTAGGTTTAATCGGGCAGAAGTTTTATTATGATTAGCACAAAAATAATAATCTATTACAGGTCATTGGGCCCCTAATTTATCACAAGTTCTTGAATTGATCATTTTTGATTTTTCCTGTTAAATAATGTTACTTTCTCGATTATTGCACAGTATAAGTAAACACTAATGTATGAATATCGAATCGTTATTCTAAATACTAATATCTGTAGTAAAAATGCCATTGGACTCAATGGCATTTTTTCTGTGCAGGATGAATGAGGAAGCTCCCACGAACGACAACTACAGTGTAAGATGCTTACGATTTGCTAGGTTTACTATATGCAAAAAAAAACATCGATTCATATTAGGAACTGCGTCCACTTTATATAACAATCTATAGGATTAGGATATTACGATCAACATTTTATGGGAACTTTTGAACAAACTAGAAAATACATAGATAGGTTCTAATAACCTTCATCCTTTTTTGCTAAACAGTCACTAGTCCTAAATAAAGGATAGTTATTTACAATTCATTTTTGAATGATTTTCTTCATATCATCAGTGAACTAGTCAGGTTCCCCTCAAAGATACTTTGTTCACAGAATCTGAAGAACTACAAGTAGGTGATAGTCATAACAACGAAACCTAATGAATTCTAAAAAAGTGTCCATAATTTTTATAGATGAAATTTAATATAACTTAGTAAAGAGGGTAATTACTACCAGTACTCAAAAAAATGTATTATTTGGTATTTAATTTTCAGGTGACTTCTACTTAAATATATCTAAAAATTTGGATCATCGCCATCGACAAGTTAAGGTACTTTCCCAACTACTATTCGTTTTCATGATAAATCACTCTTCATTAGTATCCACATAATCTGGCTATAACCTTCGCTGGTATCACCCACTCATGTCCGACGGTTTTACATTTTCGTTATACAAAATATCACTGACCAAGTATGAAGGATGTCATTTCGAATTGTATTCATTTTTGATTAATTATATTGTCATATCTTCCGATTAGGCAGCGTATTAATATATATGTGATTCTGTTTAATAAGTCGTCATACACATGAGTATTTTTAGATTTATATCAATTATTTTGAAAATATCATAAGATTTCATAAGAGCACACTAAAGTTAGTATGCATAGTATCTATCTGTGGGATGCACTGGTTTTGCTCACTGTTATCCAGAGCAGACTTTAGGTTTAATCGGCCGGTAGTTTTATTATTATTTGAACAAAAATAATAATCTATCATAGGTCCTTATGTACCTAATTCATCATACGTTCTTGAATTGCCCGGTTGAGTTTCTCCTGATCAGTAATGCTTCTGTCTCGATTATTGCACAGTATAAGTAAAACACTTATGTATGAATATTGAATGGTTATTCTAATTACTAATATCAGTAATGGTTATTCTATTTTAATCACACTATCGAACTTAATGGAATTTTTTCTGTGCAGGATGATTGAGGAAGCTCCCACGAACGACAACTACAGTGTAAGATGCTTACGCTTTTCTAGGTTTACTATATGCAAAGAAAAAAAAATCGATTCATATCAGGTTATTCCTCTTGTTTATATAAGAATCTATAGGAGTAGGATACTACGCTAAACATTTTATGAGAACTTTTTAACAAAATAGAAATTACATGGATAGGTTCTAATAACCTTCATCCTCTTTTGCTAAACAGTCACTAGGCCTGAATAATGAATTTCAAAGGAGAGGTATTTAAAATTCAATCCTAAGTGATTTTATTCAAATGAACAATTAACTATTCAGGTTCCCCTAAAAGAAACTTTGTTCACAGAATCTGAAGAACTACAAGTAGGTGATAGTCATAACAACAAAACGAATTTACGGACAGAAGGAAGGTAATTTAAGTTATGTTAGAAATGGATTACTAAATTATATGTTTTTGAAAGGCCAATGTGTGTCCCACATCAATTGAAGATGTATGGTATTGATTTTTCAGTCCAACTAATAGGGATGATCAATATGGAAGGGAAGATATGTATAGTACAGATGTGGATAGCATCAGGTAACCTACGCCAAACCATAACTATTTGGTACACACATCACATCTAGTCCATATTACAATAACATTGATAAGTGCCTACTTTTCCAGATTTATCGATCTTCCAAAGGTCGGTATGACATTCGACTCACTAGAAGAGGTGGAACATACCTACTACGCATTCGCGGGCCAGAAAGGATTCTGCGTGCGAAAAGGCTCAACTAGACATTCGAAAAAGGGTCTCCGTAAGAAGACATACGTTTGTTCAAAGGAGGGTACATCAAAGGCAAAGGTGCCAGTAGTAGAAAATCCAGCCAACATATCTACCAAACCTAGACACATAATAAATTCAAGAACAGGATGCAAAGCTCTTCTTTCTATCAAGAAAATCGGAGAACAATGGATGATATGTAACGTCAACGATGATCACAACCATGATATGTTGGCGCCATCGAATAAAAGGTTCCTTAAGATAAATAGGAAAATAACACTGTATGCCCGAAATTTGATAAGCAGTTTAGAAGAATCAAACATACCTCCAAGCCAACAATATACATACGTCGCTATGCAATCGGGGGGCTTCTCTAGCTGTTCCTTTACCCAGCGAGATTTCTCAAATTACCGACGAGACGACAAGGAAAACATGAATAGTCATGACGTAGATATTCTTATCAATAAATTTCGAACACTTAAGGAGCATGACGACGATTACTACTACTCGTACGAACTCGACGAGGAAGGTAAAAAACAATTTTATATGAAACTTTGTATATAATTTAAACAGTAGTAATATGGTCTTTCTATTCATAGGATCTTTGAAGCAGTTGTTTTGGGCTGACCCTACATGTATTGAAGAATATAAACAATACGGAGAGGCTATAACGTTCGATACGACGTATAACACAAACAAGTATAAGCTAATTATTGGAATTTTCTGTGGGGTAAACAATCACCTGCGAACGGTACTCTTCGCTAATGGATTTCTCTCGAATGAGTCTACGGAATCCTTCATATGGTTGTTCTCAGAATTCAAGAAATGCATGGGTAATTACCCTAAAACAATAATAACTGACCAAGACACAGCAATGAAAACTGCTATATCACGTGAATTCCCAACAACATTTCATCGACTGTGCAAGTGGCACATCACCCACAAGATGTGTGATAAGGTTGGCATAGTCTACAAGAATAAGGACGAGATGGAACGGTTCAACAAGATCCTGAATACATCTGAGAATATCAATGAATTTGAGAAAAATTGGGCTTCTTGGGCCACCGACAATAAACTAACAGAAAACAAGTGGTTGAAAGATATGTATACCATCCGAGAAAGCTGGTGTCCAATTTACATGACTAATCACTTCTTCGGTGGGATGCAGAGTACCCAACGAAGTGAGAGGATGAATTCCCTAGTCAAGTTAAACGTCAAACGATCATCAACATTATTCGAATTTGTTTGCTCCCTAGAAGTAGTGTTAAACGCACAACGAAACAAACTCGAAGAACTGAACCACAGAGACAGGGACGCACCACCATTACTAATTACACAACTACAAATCGAAAAATGTTTGCTCTCCATCTACACTACAGAGGTTTTTTTACTATACCAGCAACAAGTCCAGAAAAGTGTATGCTATTATATTCGAGGACTTCCAAATGTAAGGAATGGTCATTAAATTCGAATACATTTCATAATATGGTTTTTTTATAATATTTTTATATCTAATTTCACAGGAACCCAATATTCACATTGTAGTAGGGATATACACCCAAATTCAGTCAGCTAAAATAACATGCAAGGATTTGGATGATACACCATCATGTAGCTGTCATCTATTCTCAAGCAAAGCAATTCCGTGCCGCCATATTATTTGTTTTCTAACATCAACTGGAAGGACTTCATTACCAAATGATCTGATTTGCGATCGTTGGAAAAAGACAGAAAACAAATCACAAACAAGAGAAGAAGGGATTAAAAAAGCCGTAGGTAACGCTCTTACATCGATTTTCAATAGATGCGCAAGATTGATTGCAAACAATGTAAAGATAGAAGATGAAATAATTTCAAGAATGAATGGAATCCTGCAAGAATTTGAAGGGCTACACTCCACCGCTAATAGGCAATCGGTTTCAAGATCTATCACCAGATTCGAAGATAAGATTACTTGCATGCCCCTAATAGGGAATCCTAAGGTAGCGAAGACAAAAGGAAACGGGAAAAATACGGGTCGCCCGAGCAAGGCAGACCCGAGGTTCAAGTCAACTAGAGAAATTAAAGTAAAAAAGCCAAGATGTTGCAAAAAATGCCAACAACAAGGTCATAACGCTCGGAGCTGCGCGGTAGATTACCATAAATGATACATAGATCTGGTAGCGAAGGAAAAGAGATTTGCCGCCAATTTATTCGTCTCGAACTTTGATTATAAATTATCCTAGGCAGATATGTATGAATAACTAGTTGTTAATTTCTTTGCATTTATTAGAAAGAGGTAAATTTAAAACAAATGTGAGCATTCAAACCAAATGCTTTACACCCTCCAGGTAGAAAATCTGCTATGCTCCAAAATCATCCAAAACTATACCAAACGTTATTTAAGTAAAAAATAAATAGAATTACATAGTTGAATATAATATATCGGATGTTGTTTATTGTCGTTCAGATGAAATACATGATAACAGGAGTATACCAAACGTGGCAGCATCATACAGAATTACTACCAATAAAGACAGCCATGATGCATCGAAGGAATCAAAGGTACATATAATACCGTAAATAGTTCTTTCTCTATATATAGGAAACTAATTGATGTGAGATATTATTTTTGAAAAATTATAAGACAAATCTTATATTAATTTAAAATCCAATAAACATATCGATTCATTGAATTTCCAGATTGAAATATTTGTAATTCATGTTTTGTTTGTATATACATATAGGGTAACATATATAAACACTGCTTCTAAGAAACGACAGCTTAGTTAGTTTATATGACCAAACTCAAAATCAGTTGAAGACATTGAGGTGGGTGGATCTTATTCTGAATATATATGGTGAAATAATTATTTTTATTGTACATGTCAATATGCTAGTTTGATTTGATTTATTCTGATATATATGTATACACTTGGGTGGTGTAGTATTATAACTCACCAAAATCACCTTAATATTAACTACTTGTGTGTATCGTGTACCCTGGGAAACAATGATGTGTTGGATATCATTCATATATATTATTACCAAGTGCTGAGTTCTTCAACTGCTTTATATATATACAAAGAGGTTCCATAAATTGTCTGAATACTTCTCCATTCAAAGGACAATAGATTTTTCAATTTAAGCGTGTTCTTGTTGAGATGAGCTACCTAAGCACTTCTCCGGCCTCTGCTTCTAGAGTTAGAAGACGTGTTAAACAATATATGGGGAAAGTTCAAATATACAATTGAGGCTTAAATGATATTCCAATTTATTAAGAAAGTAGTATAGCAGTAACCAGATACCAATGTATTAAGTAGTGGCTGATTAGGAATCGTTAAGCATCAATCAAACGAGGGTTAATAATCATTTAATCAATCTGGAAAATTAATTGTTGTTCAGGATTACACCAGAGAGAATAAAGGGTACCAATGTCGGGTAGAGAGTACTATGTCGGATTATCTATGATTGATTCTGAAAAAATTGTTAAATTAGCATGCTCCCTTAATTGTGCAATTATTCTCAAGTAGTTGGCCCAAAATACTTGAGTCTATCATTTTGTAAGAGGCCCCTAATGTTCTCTAATTTAGGAGGAATCTTTGACAGATGCCAACTAGTTATTCGATCTAGCTTGGGAAAATCTAATTCTGTTTTTTCGACCAAACCTAGTATGGGGAACATGTATTCTCTTCCTGGGAATTAAATACAATAATCCATTAGTGAACTAGCGGCTAAAAGTCAGTAATAGTAATTGGTCCTTTTCTTAAAATTTGTGTTTGCATATTGTTCATATGTGAAATAAGGATGTGGAATGCAACTCCTTACCACAGGGAGAGGATATTGTATGTATTTCATTGTTTCATGTAGAGTGTCAAGTTTAGGCTTTAAGCTCGGCTATGGCTAGACCTCGGGCTCGACTCTTTAAGCTCGAGCCTAGGATCTAGGCTCGTTAAGATAAACAAGCCTTGGCTTGTATTGTCGAGGTCGAGCTAGACTAGTTAGGCTCGATAGAAATAGTATTATAGTTCAAAAAAGAGAAAAAACGCTTCCATTTTTCAGGAAACGCTCTTTGGCTTAGTGAGCTCTAAGAGAGCTTAAATGTGTACTGACTATTTTAGCTATAGATATTACTACCAAGTGCTTAGTTCTTAACCTGCTTTATATATATACACAGAGTTTCAATCAATTGTCTGAATACTTCTCCATTCAAAAATCAATAAATTTTTCAATCTTAGTGTGTTCTTGTTGAGATGCGCTATCTAAGCACTTCTACGGCCACTGGTTATAGAGTTAGAAGAAGTGTTAAACAATGTAGGCTTCCTGGCTTAGGTGATCATGGTTCCAGCTATGTCGGTGTTCTTTCCTTCCTAGAGTCTTTCATTCATATTTCCTTATTGTTGTTTGATTGAACTATGAAATATAGGCTTCAGAGTTCAAATTATGCTTAAATCTTGATTCCTTGGGTCTCACAAATTTGGTGGTCAAATTATGCTTAAATCTTGATTCCTTGGGTCTCACAAATTTGGTGGCTGAGTACTAAAGTGTTTTTCAATTCCATCTTCACTGTGCTCGATAAACATGACCTGTATTTTAGTCTCGATCTGATTGTATTTTATTATACGACTTATACTACACAGCTATTCATAACCTCTAGAAACTCATCCTATTCAAAATGTGAGCACTCCAACCATATGCTCAGAAATATGTATGTTTTAAAATAATTCTAACGCTAAACTCCCAACGCAGATACATTGGATATCTCAAACAACACCTACTAGGCCAGTATTAATGCTTGGAGGAATCCCATACATATGTCTATCCATGACTCCATATTACAGCATATACAAGTAATTTTAAAACTCGGCTGATTTATTGTTCTTCCACTCTTGCTTTGTCACTAAATCGGTCTTAATAAAATGTCTTTTGTTTTTTGTTTTTTTTGATCTATCTTATTTATTCGAACTCCATGTTTTTTAATCTTATAGGTGATGATATGGATGTCTACAATGATGGTGAAAAAGGTCAAAATTTTTGCACTAAACTTCATTCGGAAACATCACATTCAAACCATACAATGGCAATTAAGTATATGTCAATGGAACTACAGACTAGGACTGTACACAGTACCTGGAGAGATGGTAGATACAATCAAGTAGCTTTCGGCACGCTTAGGGTTTCATTGTTCTCGTTCGTATTTAAGAATATAGATCAATGTGTTTGGTTGCTCTAAACTATCCAAGATTATGCCTATGTTTAATGTTAATAACAACCAATGATGCAACCTCTGTTTGTCGAGAATAGGTCACCACTCCATGATCAATTGAAATAAGATGATTCTAGGTCTATGGAGGTAAGTGCTGGGGCCTTAATGAATGGTCCGGTTGGAAATGAGAATTTATTATTTCATTACTATTTCTGATGTTCATATTTCTGTTATTATGTAATCCACTACAAATTCTAACCTGGCAGGTTTAATTTAACACGATGCTAAATGGATTGGATGGTTTGGTGTCAATTTTCAAGATGACATTGAACAGACATCTATCGCAGAATCCTTAGTTAAGAAGGTTACTATTCAATGTATATTTTCCCTTTATTTACAAATTCTAATGGTCTTTATTTCTTTATTTATCACGATCTTCAATTTTGATGGATAGGTAATGGCGAATAATAGAAGTTTGTTTGTGTGGCCCAATAAAATTAATTAGTCCCATGTTCTATTTATTTTCATGGTAAGTTTCCGTCACTAATGTTCGTTAAGATAGATGTAGATGCAATGACTGTGAGTCTTATACTTTCTTAAAGTCAAAAAAGAGTCAAAACTAAAAACCAAAATATTCAACTAATAACTATAGTGCCTCGCAGGAATTGTGCTCTGCATCGGATAACAGAACAAATGAGACATTCTTTTTCTAAAGACACGAATAAAAAATCTAAGAACTTAATGGTGCAAATAGGCAGCAAGGAGAGAAAAATAAAAACAAGGACGGAATCAATAACGGTTTTTTGTAATTGACCTACATCATTGTGTTTCTAAGCTTGTAATTATTGGGTAGTAATTTTTTTAAACATATTGTAGATGTTTGAACTAGTTGTACACAATCTTGGTAAGAAGTTAATCAACACATTGTGTGGAGATGAAGAATGTCTGAAACAGGCTTGTTTTTGACAACAATAGTTATATCATGACTCACAGGAGCAGGTAAATCTAATGAATTGTCAACTATCAGCAATCATTGAATAACCAATAATTTAACGACTATTTAAGATGTGGCCTACTAGAAACATATACATATTGCAACAATGAAACAATAAACATGGTTTTATAAATTAATCGCTGAATAGTAAATATTAAAATCTTCTGCATTTCGGCGTCAGTTGTTTCCGTAGGAATCGTTAACTACACTACTGCCTCACGACCATTTCTATCGGTAAAGGATCGGGGTATTTGCCGAATATTTTTCTTCTGTAAACGGAGATGTAATTTTAGACTAAATGTGAGCATGAGTGTCATTTGAACTATTTTTTCCATTCCAATTGTAATTGTTATTTACAGGAAAATGATCATAAATTAAATAGCTCTATTTGTCAATGTGGGCTAACTGATATTTTTTCACACTATAATCTAGGTACATAATAATATTCTTACATATTACATGCACATCGTAATTAAAATTTCGACAGGATCATTTTAGAAAATTGTTTATAACATACCTGTCAAAATTGTTCAAACCCAATATCGACTAAAATTAATTCTCATACAAACATTGGACCATAATAAATGAAAAAAGAAAACGTCATTCAGTTCGCTCGCTCTGATGTTAAAAACACATAAGTGACCGCTATCTTAGTTAGTTAACGCAAAAAGGACATACATTTAGTTATATCCGAATTTAAATCTAACACTTCATTTGAATCTTCTCTTACGTATATTCGAATTCTTCATTTTTACAGTCCAGTCACTGTATTCCATTCGCTCAGCCAGTCGTCGAAATAGGCAGTTACGAAGTATAGGTACGTCAGACTTCTTCCATAACATTTGCTCATCGAGACTAATATCGTTGAATAAGCCATCTTCAATGTGTAGGTAATCAATCAAAGATGAAATCCCATGGAACATATATAAACCGCCATCAAGCTTCGGATTAATTTCTTGAGGAAATGTCAAACAATCTACGAATTCAGGGTCACTATGCCTCCCGATGAATAGAAATTTTTCAAACCATTTGGTCATCCACATAGCCTGTAAAAAAATTATGGTCATATTTTCTAGGAGGCGATATAAATTTAAATCAGACATTGATAATAACTTACAGTACGTTTAGCAGCACCAGTGTTAACAGCTCCACGTATCTCGCGATTGGAATCGTAATGTGTGTATTTATTTTCGGCACGGGACCATAGAAGAAAGTGCCAATGAGCCATCGTTTTCATTGCAATTATGTAGAACCTACCATGCCTCTTAAAATCGCCATTCATTGATGCGCAAACCACATTCTGGTGGATTTCTACATCTCGAGAGTTAACTAATTGCGGCACTACCCGAGAAGTCCGATCATCGTACTCATCATCGAATAGTTCTGGATTGACAAACTGAAACTTAGATCCATGTACACATTTTTCTGCTAGTTCTGCATGTATGACCCCGAAGAAAACTTCGACCAACTACATATCAATTACGAAAAAAGCAATATGATATTAAAACGAAAAGTTCTAACAATAAGATTATACAATATAATACTAAAAATATTAAGCACTAACCATAACATCATACGTCTTGTGTTGCAATATATCATTTAGATGTTGGCCTAAACAAGTAACAGTATCATTGGCAATTAGGTAAAAAGATGACGACCTATACCTGCGATGGAGTTTCACATATCGACGAATTTGGAAAAAAATATGATATAATAAACATTGTTAATCATAAAAGAAATATAAGGGTAAATGTATCAGAGTAAGCATGATTTAAAATAACTACTCACTCAGGTTTCATTACTAGACGTTTCGTCTCTTCATTCAACTTAGGCCCAAGTGCACCATTGTTGGTAGCAATTAGGTGAAGTTCTCTATCCTTCTTCCTTTTATTGGCAACCTACATTTTCACAATTGACTAATGATCGTGAGAAATTAGAATACAGGATAATAATATCTATTAATGAGAATATGCACAAACCTTCTCAGCATTACGGTCCTTCACTCTTTTGATCATAGATGAAACATACGGTGATTCTGTAGTTATAATGTCCGATTGGGAAAAATTTATCTTGCGGGCTACATCTGAGAGATCTCCTATCCTAGGTGGATTTACTGTATTCTCTAGCGCATCAGCAGACGCTACCACAGACGCCCAGAAATCAAGGGATGATATGAAAATAGAATTTGCTTGCGACGTTCCCACGTTCAATAAAGGGGTCCTCATATCATTCAAGAATTCAATTGTTTTTTCTGGACTCATATAGTCCTCGTTCAAACGCAATTGTGTATAAGCGCTTCCATTAGGCCTCGTGCCAGATATTTTACTATACCGGACATCATTACACAACTGACTGTACATCGACTGACCCTCTTCGACCACAAGTATCAAATTTGATTTAGAATATGTATATGGGGTTGAGGGTTTTGTTACTGAGTTAGTCACTACCCTTACTGGGATATTCGAGACAACGGAAGGTTGGGTATTATCACACACGTCCATATAGGATTGATCTAGAAGTTCGAAACTTGGTGGACAAATAGATTGGTTCGTTGAAGATTTCAAAACATGTGTGGCATTAGATTCTGGCAACGGCTGTGGGGATGAAATGTCAACTACTGGCAATTCTAAAGTTTGAAGATTTGGCGGTATAAACATTTTCGGAGGAGGTGGAGTGACATAAATTGTGACATCATTGGAAACTTCATCAGATGTGATTTCCAAATTTTGACACGGTTCTACGAGCATATACTCATACAATTCAAAGCCCTGAAGAACTACGGGACTATCTATCTTCTGGTATTCCTTACCTAAAAAATCTCCCGTCTGACATTCTAACTTCTCATTCCTTAATTTCTATGCAATCAAATAATTCATTCATTGGGTTGTCTTTACAAGAATCGAAAGACAATGTGGGTGACGGCGTACATAAATCTACAGTAGTAGGGACATCCAAATGGACGTCTGTTATTTTTGTTTCCACGCAATCAGGGCCATTAAAATTCAGAGTATCTATAGGACATGCTAATTAAATAAATCCTCAAGTACTAATTTAAACCATAAAAATATAGTACTTTTAAGCAGAATACTTACCAGCACAAGATGTTTTGCAAACAACTAGATCCTCTCTACACTGAATCACTTAAACAAGGATGATGAGAATATGATAATACATGAATACCTACGAAGAGATTCGAAACGTACCTTTCGTAGATTTGATTTTCGCTTCCTAATTCTTGTGTAATGTTTAAATTCCATTAGAGTCGGTTGAAAAAGACGCCTATTTGATACCTGACAAAAATTCGTCTAATGAAAGGTGGAAATATTTCCAGTAAATTTTAATAAAAAATAGCAAAATCATTTCAATGATAGAGTTATAATTATTTCGCCAAATAAAATGCATATATGTCTCACTAATTAAGGGATTACAACATGCAATCATATTTAATACATCACTACAAATATTTAACAATATTTAATAGATCTACTGTCAAAAACCTCTTGGGAAGGTCCATCACCAGTGTATACGAAAGGGAAGATTGAGACCTGTAACAGAATACCAATATCATTTTAGCCAAATCTAAAATAATATGATAATATGCTTCATCGAATTTAAGGTTACATAAAAGACATGCACCTCATCATTAGATAGTGAACTTATAGTGCGATTTCCTCTATTAGTAGAACCTTCATGTCTATGAAATATTACCCTATTGCCAAGCGAGGTAGGAGGGAATAAATTCGACCGCTCCCATAAGAATACCTAGAATGGGAAATATGTGATTAATAATTATTCAAAAAGAATACATTTAGGACAAAAAGAGGTTAGGATAGGATGAATTACATTTAGGACAAAAATACAACCGTGGATATACTCTCCAACACGATCACCTATCCTCTCGCGTCGCCTAACAGAATGAGATGCTGAATTCATGTTCCTAAACAACTGTTCTAAAATGAGTTTAGACCAATTTAGGCATTTCAGGTCATCCAGGTTTTCTAGGTAATGAAACATCTTCAATGGCATTGTCTTCTTCGATGTAGGTAGCAGGAACGAGCTGAACAACAGACAAAGCCACAACCTCACACAGTCTTCAGCAAAATTCTTGTCATGCTTACCTGAAGAGACTGTCCTCACAAAAACTTCTTTCACAAGAGTACTAAATCAAATAGAATATCAATGAATATAGAGATCTAAGATTTATACAGATTTATTTCTTAGAGAGATAAAAACATACCTGGTGACCTGTTTTACTCCAAAATATTTCATCCAAAATCGAGTTTCATGAGATGTATCGTCATCACGGCCTATGGATATAGGTAATCCAGTTGATGGGATATCAAGTACATTACCGACATCCTTAATAGTCATTCTAATGACTTTGTCTTTAAGCTTGAACGCATAGTTGCCAATATATCTACCGACAAGATCGTCTAGATGATACGAATTGACAACGACATTTGACTTCTGCAGAAACTGTCCAAAGCCAATTTTGCATACTAGGTCATGAAAATCAGCAGGTAATTTCCCCACTACATTCATATAAGTATTGATGAAACCTGAGTAACAACACCAATTCTGTACTAGGAAATGACCTGTGACCATTAGATTAAATCTATTGAAGACAAATAGTGGATTCTAAAATTTTCAAGATAAAAGAGTATCGTATTAAACTTACTATTTTTAATGCCCCTAACATAAGTGTCTGGAAATTTTACTTGGGGTAAAAGTTCATGATCAATCTTTGATTTATCAATTCGCTTCGTCTTCTTCTTCGGCAAATTACCTAGCACAAGTAAAAATTATTGATACCAAATACAATTAAATTAATGTAGTTTAAGAACATTACATTTGCAACATATAACTTGGGGGTCCTTGCGTTTGACCTTCGGGCCATCATCTAATTGAGAATTGATATGACTTCTCAAAACCTCGCCTGCGTCGGCCGATGTACTAACTCTTGATCGAGACACACCTATTGTTTCCCTCTGGTATGCTATTCTAGAGGAACCCGTAATGCCTAAATAAGTTATAGTCATACAAAACTCATTACACAGGGTAAGTACTTCTAATGAATATTTAGAAAAGCATAAAATCCTAATATTGGCAGTCATGCGACCACAAAGTAATAAAAAAATAACAAACCATGTCTTGGTGCATAACTAGATGTAGTTTCCCCATCGACATCCGAATCAGATAGACTGACCTATTGAAAATGCAAGTCAATACTAATAGCTCTACACAAACTAAGAAATAATTGGGGACATACGTAAACGAGGTGGTTCTTAGAACTTACAATCGATGTGATAATAACCATAACTCTGCCCGAATACAAAGTAGACGTAATAAGTACTACAACAATATCAGTAATACGTCATTGATAGTTGACAAATATTAAAAATTAGAGTTCATTAGAAATAACAAATGTGTAAGGTAATCAACGAGATTGATGATATACACTAAAGGATTACAATAAATAACAAATTACGTTGCAAAAATCCATCTGAGTGCATAGAATTTTCATTTGAAAAGGTGGCATCTAACTAAGTGTCAATCGGCTGGTATCAAGCAGTATTTGGCAGAGTTATCCAAAGCTAGACAGAAAAATTCCAAAACAAAGGATTTAACCTCAACGACAAATTAATATACAAATTCAATCCATAGATAATGCAAGAAATCCGGTAAGAAATAACTAGTTGAATTTAGATAATCAAATTTCGATTTGATTACTAAGGATGTAGCAATTATATCTAGGTGAATATTACTAAGATCAACTAAATAATCAACAGTCCTACAGGAAATGATAATTTTAAACAGCTGGAATAAAATAAAATCGATACAGGCATTCGTAAAGGAGTAGATCAAATCGAAAGATATGGATTGGAATCAGATTAAAAAAAAGTAGATAAATAAGAGACACATTATGATTGGAATATACGAACACAATAGTAAAATTCGAAATGGATAATCATATTAATTATGGATTTTGCTTCAATAGTCGATATTCAATTGCTATTTAAGTTTGCAGATATTCATGACATTTTCCAACAGTTGAGGTATACGACTATTGGGATTTGGGTTTCAAAAAGTTAATGCTCGATTAGAAGTCCCTCGAGATTTAGGTTTTCTAAATTCATGTCCCTTGCTACGGGATTTGGGATTTCTTAAATCCCACAAATCATTTTGTATTCGATGAATAAAAAAAGGTTGGATTTTCTAATACTTTAATAAGCTTTTTTACAAAGTAATAAGAGCATATAAGCTTTTTTACAAAGTAATAAGAGCATATTAGATTAATGGAAGATAGCAACTAAGCTCGGTAAATTGTGAAAAACTCTGAAGAATAAAAGACAATGCTCTGTACAGTAATTAGAAAAATCCTAAAGCTGAAGATTTTAACTAGCAATTTAGAACAGCATACAGAAAAAACATTACAATAATTACTAGAAATTCGTGAATTCATCAAATTTAATATTGATCTTCAGAAATATCATTTCTGTTTGGTACTGACAGAGTTTGATGGCAGACGCGACAAAATGGAAACAAATAATAAACTACAGAGAATAAACCATCCGAGTTAATAGTAATTTAATCTAAAATGGGGGCAAATACCATAGTGTTTATTAGGTGGTTTTCAATGACTGATGGCACAGGGAAAATTTTATCCTAAGCTATGCAGAATTATAAATTTCGAAACAAATGCTAGAACCAACTTGACAAATTAATATTCGAACTTCATCAATAACTAAGAACTCAATTATCGGTTGAAGATTACAAATTGGAATAGAAATGTAAAATGAAGGTAAAAAGGAATGTAAAAACATGTCGTTGGAATTTAAATAGAATTATAATTAAAAAATGAACAATAATTAAGCAAATACCATACTAATATAATTAAATAAATTGGGTTCGACCAAAATTTTTTTTATTTCAATATAGAATAAAGGATATGACAATCATAGATCAAAAAAGCGGAAAGCGCTCCCAATTTCCAGGGAGCGCTTTTTTAGCTTTAACCGCTTTAGCGACGCTTAAAGCGGAAAAAGCGGTAGTGGCATAATTGTAAATATTTGCAATTTTTTTAAAAATTGCAAATATACCCCTGTTTATATATATGATTTTTTCAAAACCTGTACATGTATGATGTATGATTAAACATAAAATATATATAAACCTGTCAATATTTGCCCATCATCTTAAAAATACACATCCAAAACAAATACATCCAAGTTATTTGAAAAAAACTATCAAATCATTTACCCTAATCATCTAGACGAGCACCTAATTTTATATTATCTAGGCGAGGTCTAGGGGGTTTGGGTAAGAAGTGTGAGTGAAAGTGAGGGTTAGGGTTTGTTAGAAGAGTAGAAAGGGAAATGAAAGAATTTAAGTTCTTCCATTTCGGGTAATGGGTTGGCCCAACCCATTTACCCGACCCAACCCACGAACCCGCTAAAAAAAAACGATCTGAAAAGCGGTCCTAGAAAACCGCTTTTCCGCTTTTATAGCTTTAAGCGGCGCTTTAAGCGGCGCTTTTAAAACTATGATGACAATAAACTTTTGAAAATGCAGCAACGGTAAATAGATCAATATCAGTAAATATGTCATGCTTTGGAATAAAATAAAAACTGAACATAACTAAGATATACAATGCCATTCAGAAGCTATGAAAAATAAATTACAGCCCGAAATTTAAATTTGGTACTATGGAAAATAAACAAGCGTGGAATAGAAAGGGATCGACAAACCTAACATGTGAAATAATACACTAAAAAAACACAACCAATGATCAGAAAGAGTTTTCGAACAAAAAAAAACAAATACAAAAAACTAATCATGTTGGAAAAGGGGGTTACACATAGTCAGTTTAATTTCGATACGCGAATTTTGATTTCATACTAGATTTCTGAAGATGAGGATATTGTAAATAGATGGATATTATTATGACAAACTATCAAATCTACAGCTCCTATAGGATATGATAATTGGAAACTGGTGGAATCAACAAAAATTCATAACATTCATGGTCGAAGAATTAATTACAACGATAGATAAGGTTTGGAATCAGAAGAAAAAAATGAGATATTTCAGAAAGATATGGCGAATAGGAATGTACGAAAACAATAGTATAATCCGAAAAGGAAAATCAATTTACTTGTTGATTTTCCATTAATATTAGATATTCATTTGTTCAAATTTTTTTGAGATGTCCAGCATGAACTTGGGATATAGGATTTCAGAAATCCTACAAACCATTTAGTATTCGATCAATCAAATTGGATCGGATAATCTATTTCTCCACTTGCGTATTATACAATGTAGCTGGAGAATAATATATTATTGAAACATAGCAAGTAAGCTTTATGAAATGTGGAAAAATCTATAGAATAAAATAAGTAATCTATTGTAGTAAGTAATCCTATTACAATACATTGTAGTAAGTAATCTATACCAGCATACAAAAACCAACAGATGAATAATTGCTAGATTTTCGCGAATTCATCAAATACAATATAAACCATATTGCTCAATAGAAATATGGTTGGTAGTCCTTCGATAATACTCACTGCTCAATAGAAATAGATAACAAACTACAGAGAAAAATTCCTCCGAGTTCATGGTAATTTCATCTCAAATTGTGGCAGATACCAAATTGTCTATTGGCTGGTCATCAATCACTCATGCCCAGGGCAGATTTTATCGAAAGTTGGGGGAAATATAAGATTCCGAAATGAAGGTTTCACCCTAATCGACATATTAATATACAAATTCCATACACAGATACGAACTCAACTAATGGTTGTAGATTATAACTTAGGAAAGAAAAGTAAATTCAATGTAAAAAGGGATGTACAAACACATCGTTTGAATAAAAATAGAATTGTCATTAAAATTAAACAATGAACAATAATCAGGCAAAAGCCGGAATAATATAAGTAAATAACTTGGGTTCGACATTAACAAATTAATTTCAATATTAGATACGATAAAAAATTTGGAAAATGACGCCACTTTATATAGATCAACATTAGGATCATGAACATTATTTCCAAAAACACATCAATGAATATGTAATGCTTTTAAATCAAATATCAACAGAAAATAATTAAGACATACATGGTCATGTGGAATATTTAAAAAAAAAATTATAGACCCAATTTTTACTTAAGTACTATGAACAAAAAACCAGAGGTGAATAAATATGGATCCGCAGACCTAAGGTGTAAAATAATAAATTACAGAAATACTAATATTTTTAGTGTAAATATTATATTGAAAAAAAAATTATAATCATGGTAAAAATGGGTACTACACATGTATCGTTAGAATACCAGTGATTTTATACTTAAAAAAAGATTTCGAACAAAAAAAACAAATAACATGGTGGAAATGGGGGTACCGAATAACTAGTATTGGATTTTGATTTGGTACTGGATTTCTAAAGATGAGGCCATTGAACTATATAACTAAGATCAACTATATAATCTAGCATTACTAGACGGTAAAATAATTCCAATCGTGTAGAATCAAATAAAATCCATACCATTCATGTTCCAAGAATTGATTAAATGAATAGATAAGGATTGGGGTCAGAAAAAAGAAGGAAATCAGTCCAGAAAGACATGTAGAAGAGAAATCTAAGGTAACAAGATTTGTATCCGAAAATGAAAATCTATTACCTTTTTTATTTTCCTTTAACATTGTATATTCATTTGTTCATAAACATATTGGGATTTTGATTGATGCTATTTTCGATGCCTCTTACTATTTCGATTGTTCAAAATTGTGAACTTGATATTAGGGATTTAGAAATACTGCAAATCATTTGTTATTTGATGAATGGCATATAGTATCACATGCGATTTTTTCCAGTAATGTGATTTAGTTAGTCGCCGGTACATATGGATTTAATGACACATTTTGAATAAGGTAGGTCAAATGTAAACAACATACCCAATAGTTCTGACAAAACTCAGAGTGATTTGTAGACGCGCAGTACGAGCGGAACTGGTAATCGCCGTCGACCGGAAGATATTTTTGCCCAATGCGTTGATGAAGGAGGCGTAAGAAGTGAATGAAGTAGATGCGAATGTTATTTGGGGAAATATTAAGGGGGACGCGGATTGCAATGTCAGTAACGATTATCGACATGGTTTTTTTTATTGCGATTACGAAACTAGACTGGACGGCCGAGGTCAGAAAGGTACGGTGGAATAGTGGAGGATATGGGCTACCGGACGGAATTTTCAGAGAAGCGGTATGGCACTGTCAGGTCGGTTGTACGTATGTAGTCAAACGCAATGAACGGTGTACAAATTTTCGCGCAATCGACGGTGAGATGCACCGTCCGCAAAATGTACCGTCTGGTATTTGGGCCGTTCCAAAAACGCGCCCTATATATTTATATTATAAATCATTAAACACTTAAAGTCTTAAACCTAATTACCTAAGTTATAATTATAAATCTTTATAACTTATTAACTTATAATTATTAAATCCTAACCCTAACCCTAACCCTAAAGGTATCTGGATTCGGATTATCCGGATTGGGATTGAGATTTTCAAATCCGAATTTTATTCGGTCGGATTCGGATATCCGGATAATTATTTGGATTCGGATTCAGATACCTGCATATCCGATCCGAATCCGACCGACATACAAGCTTAGTTGAGAGGGAAAAAATACCTAACAAATACTTAGCAACAAAAATCCCAATATCAAAGGCTTTGCTGATACCATGTAAAGATTTGATCATGGAATGAATTTATAAAACGAATTTCTAATAAGCTCTTCTCAAAGACGCAGTGTCATCCCATCCGTCTATTAGTTGCAGAGACAGATGATGTTTTTCGACCTTTTATTACTATAATGATGAATTTTTGTTCCAATTGTGAGCAAGCGTCTACACTTTGCTATGTCTTAATCGTACTAGTTAAGAGATGAAAAGAGCAATTGTTTGACAACTCCCCCTACCTCTACACTGTTTAAAATCGTAAAATTAAATCTATATCCTAATTAAAAAAGTTAACCTTAATCTCCAACTTCAAATACTCAAATAACCACCGCCGACCATCTTGTTCCACCGCTGATTATCTGGTAATTATTTAAACTATTTACATTTATATCAATATTTTAATTACATTAGTAAATAGTAAATAGTAACATACTAACATTAGTATTTTTAGTAAATTACTGTTTAAAAAAAATTGTAATTTTGACCGGGGACCGGGAACCGGGAACGGGGAACGCAATCCCCGCCCCGTCTCCGTTTCCGTCCCCGCTCACTTCTAACTGTTCCACTCTGCAACTGCCACCCGTCCAATCATAAAAAGCAATATTCCATCTCTTTTTTCCCGCCCACACCCTCACCCCATGTACAATCGTATATTTGATTTCCTTCTCATTTCTTCTTTTCATTTCATTCTTCTCACACTGTCGTTGTCGCTTCTCCCTTCTTCTCGTAGCCACACCGCTTCTCCATTTCTCACACTGCTCTGTCACCGTCTCCGTCTGAAGCCGTCTCCATCGTTCTCCGTCCGAGTCGTCTCGATCCATCGTTCTCCGTCAGAGTCGTCTCCTTCGTTCTCTCACGACGGTGTGTTGACTGACCGACCGACCTACTTTCAAACCGGTGAGTATTTGATGTCAACGTCTCATCCCTCTCTTGATCGTCTACTTCCTCACCGTCTGTCTACCAGGAGCAGGGAGTCTTCTTCAGTTATTCAAAAGATTGGGAATCGATTGGTTGAAACCATTTTAGGAACATTGGTTGAGATCATTTAAGGAACAAAGGTTTTAAACAATTCAGAAATAATGATTTTAACGAATTCAGGATCGTTGGTTCAAACCATTTATGAAACAACGGTGGTGATACAGTATCCCGAACCCGGTCACAACTTACCAGCAACTAAAAGTCCAGATAGCCTAAGATGAATTGAGGTACCTATTCTAGGGTTGGGGAGGTCCCAAGTCGAATCCTAGGAAGATCGACTTTCCTGAGGATCGACTTCCCTGGGATCGACTTCTGAATAAAATCGATCACCAGGAAAGTCGATCTCCAGAAAGTCGATCTCTGGAAAGTCGATCTTGGGCCCCAATCTGATCAGTTAGGCAGTTACTGCCCAAATGACCAGATTACCCCCATAAGAACCCCTATAAATAGGAGGCATCCCCCACTCATTGAAGGCAAGTCATTTGGAGTAGAAGAAGTCCTAGCGAAGCAGAGCTCTGCGCACTTGAGTTCCAGTCCGGTTTCCTGCGGAGTTCCCCGCTTGGCGCTTGCTTGCGCGTCTTGGAGTACTGGTCGGGTTTCACCCCCATCAAACGGTATCAACCAATTCAGGAATAACGATTTCAACTTTTTTAGAAACATTAATTGAAACCATTTTAGAAACAAGGGTATCAATCGATCAATTCAGGAACAACGGGTTCAAACATTTCAGAAACAATGATTCCAACGACTTCAGGAACATTTATTTCACCTCAGGAATATGTATTTCAGCAAGTACGCGAAGTACTTCATCAAAAAAATTTAAACAACAGGATCATAAAGACGGTAAGATATGGTAAGAGGTAATAGATAGTTATCATAGATGACAAAAATAAAAAAATCGAACACCAAGTCTCTTACATTGATGAGATGGTATGAACGAAGAGTAGGAGATGAGGATTCACAGATGAAAAAAAAGTGTCGTGCAAGAATATATTCGAGGTACGTACCGACGAGGATGAAGATGTGTTTCCGGCGAAAACAAAAAGAAAATGGGTTTCCCCTGGCGAGTTGGGAAAAAATGAAGAAAATGAGTACGAAAAAAAATGAAGAAGAAGATGGGTGGAGGAAAGATTAGTGGGACGTGTGACATGTGAAGTAAAGTACAAATTACTGATAAGGTACAAATTACAGGTAAAGTACTTGACAGGTAGGTAAGGTACAAGGTAGGTGTAGAAAAATCATATGTAGGTGTAGAGGAATCTTTGTTTTATGGAGATATGTGCAAATAAAACAATAAAAAAACTCTTAAAATAAAGGACGGTTGAGATGAAGAGGTACAACATTCAACGACTCAGCAAGGGTGAGCGTTTTTGAACTTACCCTATACTGAGCTTACCTGGAAAAAACTGTGGATTTATATTAGAATTAATTATGAACATATTCTAATACAAAAAATATCAGTTAAGAACCCCTCTTTTGGGTTCTTACGTGAGAACTTAATCTCTGCCCTTCGTTTTTTCGGACCGATCCTCGCCGTCCGTAATTTACCTGTTGCAACAGGTTATCCTTTCTCCATTTTCTCAATTAATTTATTCAAATTTCATTAATCTTTCATTCACTTACGTAACATTCCATTTATGACATTGTTTGATTTGAATTTTTTTTTTTAGAGCTGTCATTATTTTCCATTTCTACCTTTCTATCAAACATTTCATTTTTGCATATTCTTCTTCATTTTTTCCTCCCCGTGTTCTATCTCCCTTCTCTGTCGGATTTTTCCAGATTTTCTTCCTCCGTCGTATCTCCGTTTCCCCCTTCTTCCCTGTCGGAATGTTTATCGATTTATGCTTGTAATTTCTTTTCTACATCTTACACTCTCTCTCTTTCCCTCCATTTAAAATTGTTTCCGTCTACCTCTTTTCTAATTTTCTGCAGTTGATTGTCAAATCTCCGTCTACAAGAACTTTTCTTACATTGAATACTTATTTTCTTCCCTCATAGCATATAATGGCTTCTTCAACATCATTTGGCAATTAACATCGACCTACCAGCCTGCAAGTTTTCCCCAACACCAATTCAATTTTCGTGACCCCTCCTCCATATCGTTCACAACAGTTTACATACAATTTATTTTATGAACCAGAAACATCTAAATTTTAAGCACTTACGTCGTTACCCCTTTTCCGAACTCCCATAATATCTATGTTCTTCCGCTAATATCTAATGTTACCTAGGTAATACATATTATGCTTCTGCTATTATGACTTTTGTACTGATATTTTTAGTGTGCTTCTGCTACTACGGTGTTACGCTACTTTGTTGTATGTCTCCGCTATTACGGTGTTACGCTACTTTGTTGTATGCCTCCGCTATTACGGTGTTACGCTACTTTGTAATATGTCTCCGCTATTACGGTGTTACGCTACTATGTAGTATGTCTCCGCTATTACGGTATAACGCTACTATGTAGTCTGCCTCTGCTATTACGGTGTTACGCTACTATGTAGTATGTCTCCGCTATTACGGTATAACGCTACTATGTAGTCTGCCTCTGCTATTACGGTGTTACGCTACTTTGTAGTATGACTCCGTTATTACTGTGTTACGCTACTTTTTAGTATTCATCTGCTATTACTTGTTACGTTACTATGTTGTGTGTCTCCGCTATTACGTGGTTACGCTACTATGTTGTGTGCCTCTTCTATTACGGTGTTAGGCTGTTATGTAATATGCATCTGCAATTACGGTGTTACGCTACTATGTAGTACTATTACGTTGTTACGCTATTATGTAGTATGACTCTGCTATTACGGTTACCCTACTTTGTAGCATACCTATGCTATTACTGTGTTACGCTATTTAATAGTATGCATCCGCTATTACATTGTTACGCTACTTCGTATGATGCTTCCGCTATTACTGTGTTACGCTACTATGCAGTGTGCCTCTGCTATTACGGTGTTACGCTACTATGTAATATACTTTTGTTATTACTGTGTTACGCTACTTTGTAGTGTGCCTCTGCTGTTACGGTGTTACGCTACTCAGTAATATATTTCCGTTATTACGTTGTTACGCTACTATTTAATATGACTCTGCTATTACGGTTACGCTATTATATGTAGTATGTCTCCGCTATTACAGTGTTACGTTACTCATTAGTATGCCACCGCTATTACGGTTTTACGCTACTATGTAATATGCATCCGCTATTACGATGTTACGCTACTCAGTAGTATGCCTTCGCTATTACGGTGTTACTCTACTTTGTTGTGTACCGCCGCTATTACGGTGTTACTCTACTTTATAGTGTGCATAACAAAGAAATATCAGACAGATAACATAATAGTGAAACTTGGCAGGGTTTAAAAGCAAAACAAGAAATTCAGCTAAAACCCCTTAAACAAACAGAGTTCTAAATTCTCTAGACAGAGCTTTTCTGCATATTCTCTTTCACTAGTGTGAGGGCACATCTCATGGCAACATCGTTGCCGTCATCTATCATCGCCAATTTGGCTTTTAATTCTGATTTCAGCTTCCTCATACTTATATCTTTCGGATTCACTTTATTCAAAGTTACCATGTTCTCTGTTCTTCCCTGTAATGCAGCGTCGTTCTCTTTCCCGACGACGGTAGCAGTTACAACAGCTTCGTTTCCGGAATCTGAAAGTGTTGTGTTGTTGTAATAGCAGAAGTTTTGGGTTCTTTTGGAACAATGATGGAGTCGATTTTAACACCACAATCCACTCTTGAAACCTCTTCGCCGGAGTTGACCTTTACAAAACATTCTGCGTCATTGTTGATGCTCAGAAGTGAAATCTCACCGACAATCTCATCTACTATGTGACATGTCCATCAGATACCAGAGGAGCATCAACGATGGTTTCCATGGAAGCATTATCAACAACAGCATCTTCGGTAGCTTCTTTGGTAACGGCATCGTTAATATTGGCTTCTTCAACGATATCTTCTTTAGCTACGACGATGGTGGGAATATCAGCTATAGTATTGTCGACAGAAACTTCAACAACAACATCTTCATTAACTTCTTTGGTAACGGCATCGTTAACATTAGCTTCTTCAACGGTAGCTTCTTCAGCTACGATAATGGTGACTGTATCAGCTATAGCATTGTCAACAACATCTTCTGAAGCTTCTTTGGTAAGGGCATCGTTAACATTGGCTTCTTCAACGGTAGCTTCTTCAACGGTAACTTCTTCAGCTACGACAATAGTGATTGTATCAGCAATAGCATTGTCAATAGCAACTTCAACAACAGCATCTTTTGAAGCTACTTTGATAAAGGCATCGTTAACATTGGCTTCTTCAACGGTAACTTCTTCAGCTACGACAATAGTGGTTGTATCAGCAATAGCATTGTCAATAGCAACTTCAACAACAGCATCTTTTGAAGCTTCTTTGGTAAAGGCATTGTTAACATTGGCTTCTTCATTGGTAGCTTCTTCAGCTACGACAATAGTGGTTGTATCAGAATTAGCATTGTCAACAGCAACTTCAACAACAGCATCTTCTGAAGCTTCTTTGGTAACGGCATCGTTAACATTGGCTTCTTCAACTGTAGCTTCTTCAGCTACGACAATGGTGGTTGTATCAGCTATAGCATTGTCAACAGCAACTTGACCTTCAGCAATGACATCGCCGACGATGGTTTTCACAGACAATGCATCACCGATAACAACATCAATTGATTCAGAATACGGGATATCAAATGAAGGTTGATCCACAATACTATCATTGGGACCGACCTCTATGGATATTGTGGAGAGACATGATTCAGCAGGATTATAGTCAGTAACTATGATTGAAGATTTCCCAATTACAGAATCTGCACACAAAAAAAGAGTTAAAAAAAAACAATTGTAATCTTAATAGAATATAAATCAAAATTCAAAATTACCAATTTCCAGAACGTCGGAATTTACAACTTGTCCAATTTCTTCCAATTGTTTGGGGGCATCTATCATCGAGTCCTCTAGTTTTTTTATCATCGTTAAATCAGTAGGAGGATGAGGAGTAACAGACAAACCAATATTTTCCACTTTTTTCATTGCAGTTCTTCTCGTAGTTCTCACTGATTGACCTTGGACAGGGACAGATGTTTTCCTTGCAGAAATCCTTGCAGAAGACCTCAAAGCATTCGTCGCAACAGCTTTTTTCATAGGTGTCATAAAATCTTGAATCTCATCCATTCCATCCACCTGAGATTACCCAAAGAAACTTACAACAAGAAGAATAAGAAACCAAAGAGAAGGAAGATAAAAGATCGGAAACATACAGTTGGGAGATTTTCAAGAGCCATAGCGACGTTTGTCATATTGGCCGGAATCTTGTTCTTCTTGCAGAGACCTTGGAGTGTCCATCTGGAAAAGCTATGGAAATCCATGTCGGAAGAGAAGCTGAAGGCTTCGTTAATCTCAGAGATTGAGATCAAAGGAATAAAAAGGTGTTGATGTATTGTGATACATCAACAATAATGTACCATTAATGTACGGTAGTCCTTGTCTAAAATAGAAGAAATTATTAAAAAAATTTAATTTTCTCCCAATCCGTTGCATGCAACAGAAGGGTTCTCATGAGAACCTTTCTTAACTGATATACACCCTATTCTAATATGAAGGAATTAAGCAATGTAATTGAATGACTTGAACTGAATCGAATTAAATGTGAATTTATAAACAGAATTTGTTTAAAGGAAACGAAGAACAAAGATAATTGAAAGTAAAGGTTGAATTATTACAAGAGTTGAACTACAAGAAAATACACATTAACTATTTAAACATGAACTGAATTACAGAACTACAGGATTTCTAAACTATACTTCATCAGAGAATTAATGACCAAATTGAACAAGATGAATTTGGAAACCAAACTGAGAAATGAGAATGGCAGACATACAAACAAGAGACGAAATCTAATCCGTGAATCCAAAGAGTGGAAAATCGAGAAGAATTGAAATTTACAATGGAAACTGAAAAACTGATTTTTCCTTAAATTTGAAGTTGATTTATAATTTACATTTTGACGTGTATAACTTTGAGAATCGGGTAATCGAGTAATCGAAATCTGGTAATCAGTTAGACTTGAATTTAATTTTTCACAATACTAAACCACTATCCCTCCTCCCTAAGAGTCTTATACCTGTACAAGGGTTGTCGACAATTTTCCCAATAGAAATCTTAAAAGAATTTATCATATATCAAATGACGCCAAAGATTTCAAATGGGAACTAGACATACGATATTTTTTAGACTTTGCAAATGCCATACTAGGGTTGCAACAAAAGTTCGGTATTCGATGGTTTGGTTCGGTTATTAAACGAAACCTAATTTCGAAATAAATTCGTTTAATTAAACGAACCGAATCCAAACCTTGATTGAATTTTGACTAACTGCTCGGTTCGTTTAATATTTTCATTATTTTATATTTATATAAATTATATAATTTTTTATTATAAATTTATATTGTATATTTTTGTAATTTTTCATTAATATAGTATATATTAATTTTTTAATCAACAACAAGAAAAAAAGATGACTAAGAGTAAGGATTGACTCAACAAAAGAAAATAGACTGACTATAAACAATGTTTTTTTTATTATTTATTTTTCAAAGATAATCATATAAATATGTTTATTTTTAGAATGATGAAGAAAAAAATTCAATATTCGACGAACTATTCGGTTCGGGTTCGTTTCGGTTATTAAGCGAACCAAATCTAAACCTAAGAGTATACTTATGTATTCGGTTCGATAAGCTCGAGTTCCAAAGTTATGCCACACTAGTATTATGAGAATAGTTAGAATATAAACAAATAAAACAATACATGATTCAATAAGAACGACGTAGATGAGAGAATTCAAAATTATAATATTTTTATGCTGCTTCCTCAAACAAGAAATTAATTAAATTTCATGAAGTTCACAAGATGTTGAAAATCAAACAAAACCTAGAGTTTTAGGGTTAGTTAAGACACCTTTTTTTCACAAACACAAGATGGAAAAATTAGGCACATATTAATTCCACTTCTCTCTTTTTGTGAGAGTTTAGAAATCGCTAGATGTGTTCGACGCAAGGACTAGGATTAGGATTAGGATTAGGGTTCTCATCTCGATCGTGCACCATCTCTCCGTCGTTTACTTCACCTACCATTCGATGTGGTTTGAGAGGTGCCGGAACAAGGAAGCCATTGTGGAGAAGTGCCGTGATGTCGACGGAGGCGATCCATGCCGTTCAGGCTCTCAAAATTGCCCGAAAGACGGAGGAGCCGGCGAGTTCCAATTTCAGAAAAGTGGATCAAGTCTTCAAATCTAGAATCGGTCGTTTGATTAAAACCGATTTGCTCGCTGTCTTGGCCGAGTTACAGAGACAGAATCATTGGGAACTCGCTCTTCAGGTTCGTTCTCTTTGAACCCTAATTCCTAAAATCCTAAATCACGTATTCGGTTTGGTGAATTGTAGTTGTTCGAGTTCATGAAGAAAGAGGATTGGTACAAACCAGATCAATCACTGCATTGTGATATGATCTACATGGCAGGGAAGAATAAGCAAATCGAAGTTGCCGAAGAGCTTTTCTCATCAATCCGAAATCAACAAGGTCTCAGACCCCCTGATTCCAGAGCATACACCGAAATGATAGGAGTGTATCTTCAAGTGGATAGATTGGATAAGGCAATGGAGATTTACAATTCTATGAAAGAAGAAAGATCAGGTTGCTCACCCAATGAATTGACATTCACTATTTTGATGAAGAAGCTACAAACATCTGAAGAACACAAGCATCTCGTGTCGGATTTGAAAGAGGATTGCCAGCGCTTTTTGGAGTATCCTGAGAAATTTCTAGAACAAATTGATACCAAATATGTGAGTAAAAACTACCAAGACACGTACATTTGCAATTCACAATTTTAGGGTTTATCATCAATTTTCATCACCATGTATTTATATTGTTTTATACTTTATTGTCATAGCCCAAGAGAAGACCTTTCAAGCTTGTCTGAAACATCCATGGATGATTACATCAGGGATCACAACCTCAGGTCTCAACTATCTGAACTAATAACACCTTTTTTTATCTAGATCACTAGATGTATATAAAATTTAATAAATCATTAGTTCTTGGTCTCAGGTCTCAACTTCTAAACTTCAATCAAAATTTGATGGTTAAAGAGAAATGAGGAAGTAAGTGAAGTACACATTAGTTGTTGATGATAAATCATTTCATCAACACAAATTACAAAAACAAAATTAAACCAAAATTGAGAGTATCTCCTACCTTATCACAATTGAACTATGTTCTATTTAAGACAAACTAAATTTCCAATAATTTAAAAATAGTTAAGCAGTTTTTTTTAAACAAAGTAAATAAAAGAAAAGTTGATGAATGATGTATATAGAATAACTCTTTATAATGAGCTTATTACTTAGATAAGGGAGTGAAATGTAACTAACCGTTTCATTTCTTGGTATTAACCAACAAAACGAACACTTGATAAAAATGAACTCTAAATCTAGATGGTTTTCCACTAGAAGAATAAAAATCTTGGTAATTCAAATACAGAAATGTTTCTGGATAGTGATAAAGTAAAGTACATGTTATGTAATTTCCAGGTTGAATGACAATAGTAATAAAATTCTAGCGAGTTGGCAAAGTGAAGCCAATGAAAGAAGGATGAAATGAACAAGCAACAGAAAGAAGACTACATTCTTGACTAATATAGTTGAAAAGAATAATAACCAGTCATGGACAATACATAATTAGTATTGAAATGAGATCAAGTCTTCTCCAATCACCAAATAAACCAATCGAGTGGGCCGGATTGATTCTTCAAGAACCACAGCAAGAAGATTTTACACTTGGAGTGTTTTCACCGCCTGCCTGATCTGGCTTGTTGATCTTAACCGTTCGATCCTAAAGTCATACAGACAATATGAATGGAATCCTTGGATGCCCTGCTATCTGCTACAAAGAAAATAAAAATAAATGGAAACTTGTTTCTACTAACCTCAGGCTTGTTATCAGATTCTGCAAGCCTTTGCTTTATATCTCTGCCTATTGAAAAGAAAACTTGCTCCACATTTAGATTAGTTTTTGCACTCTGCAAAAACGTAAATTAACTTTGTTTCAAAATACAGATCAATGGAGGAGAAACTAGGGAAGATGTGATTGCTTAAAAAAGTGAAATGGATACATACAGTTTCAAAGAATTGGATGCCATACTCATCAGCAAGAGCTTGCCCTTTGGAAGTAGGCACTGCCTGGAAGGAGAATATCTTTTTAAATCTATAATTACGCAATGACATGAAGCCATGAACGAAATAACCTATTTTGTGTCATGCATACCCGTTTGCTTTCATCCATGTCAGCCTTATTTCCAACTAATATCTTATTGACATTATCAGATGCATGCTGTTCAATGTTCCGGATCCAATTTCTAATATCTATAGGTATATTAAATCATTTTGAATTTTAGGTTCATAGTAAGTAAAATATGCATTAAGAATGAATATAAGAAACAATCAATATAAGTAGGTGTGAAGATAAAAAAAAAATTACTGTTAAAAGAGGATTCATCAGTCACGTCGTAAACTAGCAAAATACCCATGGCTCCACGATAGTAAGCTGTAAAAGATAATAATGTATTAAAAGATAATTTATGGAAACTACAAACTAAAGGGCTTGGAGTAATGAGCCTAATGAGGTAAGCTAAATACTTGCCGGTTGTGATTGTTCGAAATCGTTCCTGACCAGCTGTGTCCCATATTTGTAGTTTGATGCGCTTGCCATCCAACTCAATGGTTCTAATCTTAAAATCAATACTGCAGTTGCACAGAAAGGTTGATTAAAAAGAAATATAGATGGGTTTAATAGTGTAGTATATTAGTATTAGATACAAATTTGTACAACATAAACAGTATATAAGAAGTAAAATATTCTCTGGAAATGATGTAAAAAGTACAAACCCAATTGTGGTAATAAAACTCGTAGTGAATGACCCATCAGAGAAACGCAAAAGAAGACAACTCTTTCCAACACCTACATCAACCCACATATATTAAAACAACATAATTCAATAATCCATTCAACCATATCAAAAGATTCACAAGTCTAGAAATCATATAGAAAGGAAAAAATTATTTGATCAACAAACATAATGATTATGCGGCAATGTGAGAAATGTGAGAATCTCACAGTGAGATGACTGAGAGTAAATATTTATGTATTCAGCATTCTATTTCTCTATTATTATTCGAAATTTATCTACAACTATTAAATAAAATGAAAGATGGCTTTATTAGTTTCAATATTATACCATTTACCAGTTTATTCCATCAAATATGAAATGTGCCTTTATTAGTTAGATTCAAAAGATTAGGTAGAACTTGGTATTAGAGATGTCAGTAAGTGGGAGAGATACTCGATCCCTTTTCATTCCCAATGAGTATCATATATATACAACTTAATACTACAATAACATATATCATATCACAAATTAGTACCGTATCATATCATATCCTACATATATATGATATCATATCATATCCTACATATATATGATATCATATCATATCCTACATATATATGATATCATATCATATCCTACATATATATGATATCATATCATATCCTACATATATATGATATCATATCATATCCTACATATATATGATATCATATCATATCCTACATATATATGATATCATATCATATCCTACATATATATGATATCATATCATATCACTAATACTCCCCCCTCAAGTCTGATGATGTGAACAAATCAGCTTGTCCTTGAGATCTTTGAAGAGTTTGGGCTTCAATGCTTTAGTGAGAATATCTGCTTGTTGTAAAACATTCGGTATGTGTTGCACAACAAGAGTTTTGTCCTTCATTCTTTCTCAAACAAATCTGAAATCCATGGCTGCATGTTTGATTTTAGAGTGATAAACCGGATTGACAGCCAAATGAGTTGCTCCTATGTCAATTTGATTAAGTTTCCAACCTCTTGAGACTGCAACAATTAATACTGCACAAATAGATATACATTTTACAACTGGACTGAATGTCTCATTGTAATCTCTGCCTTCAATCTGATCACTCCCATTTGCCACTAGCCTTGCCTTCAATCTGTCCACACTGCCATCTGATTTTTCTTTGACTTTAAACAGCCATATAGAATTAATCACATTGTCCGTCGGCATCCTTGGTACCAACTCCCATGTGCCATTAATATTAACGAGCGCATCATATTCTTTTTTCATAGCTGATTTCCATCCTTCATTCTCTGATACCATATTAGAGATGTAAATAAGTAGGAGAGATACTCGATCCCTTTTCATTCCCAATGAGTATCATATATATACAACTTAATACTACAATAACATATATCATATCACTAATTAGTATCGTATCATATATATACAACTTAATACTACAATAACATATATCATATCACTAATTAGTATCGTATCATATATATGATATGATATGATATCATACATGTGTATTATATCACTAATACTTGGAAAATTATTTTTATTTCCCTTTCTATGAACACACTATAATTTATGTATATTTCTACTAAACACAAAATCAAAAAACTATATGTCAAATGGTAAAATTAAAGCTCTAACCATAGTACCACACATATTTCATGATAAATAACTAGAAGGAAAGAAGGAACAAAAATAAAAAAAGTAAGTCAGATTTTGTATGAATGACGACGATTAATGATCAGGTGATCATATAAATTTTCAACTAATTGTGGTTACTTGTGGAGATTAATGCAAATTATCTAGAAGATGAAAAGTTCAATATGAAAACAATAATCTAGAAAGATCCTGAGTTGAAATAAAGGTTTTTAGTTTTTACACAACATGGGTGAAGTCTGAGGATCAGTGACATTAGTAGGACAAAATGATTGCGTCCAGTTGAAACGAACGAAGCTAGTTGGGTAGCAAATCCATATCTACTGTTTTCTCTCAAGGGGGGAACTGCTTACTCCTGAGTAATGCATGTCTGCTATGGAGTTTTGTTTTTCTGTTTATATTGTAAAACTAGGGAAGGCCGTTTCATTTCTAATGAAATTTCACCTTCATAAAAAAAAACTAGTTGTGCTAAATAGGTCATAGGAGCATGAAGTCAAGACCTAGTTCATGGTATTGTGGTAAAACCTAAAAAAAAGCCTTCCTGAGTTCTTGTGAGTTCAAACCTCATTCATGGATATGAAATCTGTATCATTTGAAAAAAATGCCCATCAATCATCATAGGTAGAAAAGCCAATCTGTCAACAGTTTCCAAAAAGCATGTTTTTCAAAAGGAAATATTTTCGTTGGGATTCTGTTAACCATATGCAGATTATCAGTCAAGAAAAAAAACAAAGAGATCCACACACCGAACGATTGGGAAATGTCAATCTATCCAACGACTTCATCATTTCGGAATTGTACCGAAAATTACGCAAAAATAAAGAATTAATCGGCTAAAATTCAAATCAAAATCCTAATACCAACGAATAACTCAATATATCTCCGACAAAAGCAGATCCCGAAAAATGCGAAAATTGAGAGGAAACCGAACCGATCCAGAAATGAAAATAACATTTTAAGAAGAAGAGAGTATCTCTTACCGCTATCACCGATCAATAAAAGCTTGATGAGGTAGTCATAGTCCGCCCTTGCCCTTGGAGGTGGAGCCGCCATCTGTTAGATAATGGAGAAAAAGAAGAAACCAAACCCTAACCGACGCAATAAGATCCACTCCTGCAGATTTAAAAAAAACGCAATCTATGAAATCGATCATGGAATTCAAAACCCGAATCTGTAAAAGAACCCTCGATCGGAACGAGATAGAGAAATAGATAGAGAAGTGATCGGAACGATGATTACCCGACGAAATTCCACCGGAGATTAGTTGAACTACGTTACGGAAACCGAAAGAGAAAGAGGGAAAATGTTGTGGTTTTTCTCTATTTTATTTTATTTTAAAAATCCACACACGTTTGGGGAGGTAAGTTCACCGTAGAAATTAGTGGTGGTTGACCAAAACAAACTCATCGTAATTACGACTAAGCCATTGGAATTGGAAGAAATATCTTTATCCACTACATACATGTCTTCAACGAACTATGCTTGACTATTTCATTGGATTGAGATTTTTTTGGATGTCTAAAATACCCATCAAATTTCTCACTCTTGTTATAACCCTTAATTAACTTAAATTTACAACTATACCAGCACATTAACGGATAGTCCGATTAAGATCTTTTTTTTAGTCATATCTACATAGAAATCTTCTCCTTCTTCACTTCCTTGTTCCTTGATTGACAGTAGGTATAATCATTTTCTCCCTCTGATTTCAATGTGATTCTTCAGCTCGCGTTTGATAACCTTGGTAGATGGCATCAATGGAGGAGAAGATAGTCATATCGACCTCGTGTTGATCTATTATATAGCCGTCATCATTCATCCCCTCTGCCTCCATGTTTAGTTCGTCGATCTTCTGTGTTTGTGTATAAATATCATTCATTTACTAACTACAAGAAATAAGACCTAAAATGACGGCTTTATGATGGTGGAGATCCGCCATCAAAATAACTGAATTTTTGATGGCGTAAATCCGTCATTAAAAGTCCGTTATCCTATGTCCTTTTTTTGTAGTAATCCATTCTTGCAAAACCTATTTCCTTCATTTTCACCAAGACAGAGTATGTTTCGTCCTCATACATTGTCCTCCAACGGCGTGCATCAGGATCATGCAGACAGATGTCCAGCGTTGCCACACTATAACATACTAAAAATAGCATATGAAATCAATCGGCCAGAAGAAACTAAGAAATAATCTAACATCATCAAACATCTGATCATTCCATTTCCATATCCTACATGTCATCTAACTCATTCATTCGACTCCATAGATTCAAAAAGATATCATTTTCGTCTCGATTTTTATTTTTAAAAATCGAATACTACAGTTATTGTTCGATTTTTACTTTTCAAAGCTTGTGTTAGAATTAGGTAGTAGATTAACTTTGTGATCATATATATAGAGTCAGCTTCTAGTGAGAAACATAAAAATAAAAACTATATGAGAACTTTGTATCTTGACCCTTACATCTAGATCTAATGATGATTTATATAGTTTATTATTTAAATCATTTAAGGGTGAAGATCCCCATGTAGACATTTCAACGGTCGTAATCTGGTTCTCACATACCCGGTTGTCACTAAAATCGTTATATATATATATATATCTAAGTGTTTATAAATGTTAATTACTATGGTTCCATTACAGTTTTAGTTCTATCTATCATATATTTGCAGGTAAAGATGAAGTAGAATATGTATATATATGTATATAGAATAATTTTTACTGTAGGCGATCGACGATAGCAGGAAGGTGAAGATCTTAATGAGGGTAACGGAAGTAGATCTGAGATTGTATTGCAAAGATTCAAGATTGGAGCGGAAGAATGGAATGATTCCTATAAAGGAGGATAAACTTTGTGAATTGGTAATATAGCCGGTGGGTTTAATAATCTCTCAACGGATATAATATTGGTAGGTCATTTATGTAATTAAGTGTATAAATGAGTGTATTGTATAAGCTAATTTAATAGTTTGTTGGCCTTATTGGATATATAATTATGTTAATACTGTTATTTGTTATTAAGGTAACACACCTCCACTCACATTTGTTATGAGGTTTGTTACAAACAAGTATTGGTGTGTGTTATGAGTATTGGTAGACTGCAGATCTCGGCTCTTAGAGCTCGTCGAGTTTGCCACTAAATCGTCGATTCTCTACCTGAATCGCCAATTTACGGTCGTTACTCGCCGCCTACCTGCGTTATAATGGGCCATTAATGCACGCCATTATGACCCAGGCGCGATGCCCGCCGCGGAGTGCGCCCCCAAAGACCCTATAAAAGGGGTCCCAAGGGGTCACTCCAAGGCATGAGACAAGTTCCACCACAACTAGAGCAATACAGAGAGAATCGTCGATCCCCACACCAGAATCGTCGATTCCCACACCAGAATCGCCTATTCTCCTCTGACAAGATTTGACGTAGAGCGCGCGTCGTGGACTCCAGAGCCTCCGTCATCACCTCGTACCACCGCGAGCCCTGGTAGTAGATTCCGTGCTTCATCAATATTTGAGTCAAAGACAGGACTAAAGGTAAGCGAGGCAAAAAGTGAGATCTTCTTCTCAAAATCAACTAAGGGCAGGGAAGAGCTATTGACCCATCTAAGGTTCAGTGATGGGACCTTTCCAACCAAATACCTAGGACTACCTCTCTCACCTAGGATTCTATATCACAATGACTGCACTCATTTGATAGATCGGGTTAATGGGATGGTAGAAGGATGGATGCATGACAAAACTGATGTCTCATGGGAGAGGGTGCAACTGTTCCACTGGGGAATAATGGGCATTTTCAACTATTGAAATATGTCTAGTAGACTACCAGAAGGAACACTTGACGACCTGCAATCTATTTCATATAGGTACATATGGAATGGGAAACAAGACTTTACTTAGGCTCAAATGACACTGCCCAAGAAGGAGGGGGCCTAGGGATGAGATGGTTTTTAAAATCAGCAGAGGCATCTAGGATAACCAGGCTGGGAAGGATCTGGTCGGCTCAGGACTTTATCTAAACATCATTGATGAGAGAGAGGTATGTGAGGGGAAGAGGTCTTAGAGAAATAGACAAGCAACGAAGAATAGATTCCGACCTATGGGCTGAAATAATAGATAATAAGTACAAAATAGATAAGGTCTTAAAATGTGGGTTCAACTACAAATGTACTTGGACTGGGAGTGGTACCTCACCAACATACAAGAACGCTTGAGAATCCATAAATGATAGAAAAGAGATCGACAAATTTTGAAAGGGGGTATGGACCATTAGCATTAGGAAATTTAGCATAACATTATGAAGGGCTAGATGGGGTAAGATATCGATGAAGGTTGACTAGGCTAGAAGAAAGAGAGGGTGGTGAGACATGCCTGATTACGGCAGTCACTCTCAGCAACGCCTTTCAACAAGGACTAGGACTCCGTCGCTATGGCAGGACCCCCGGAGAGCTCCCACGGTGCGGAACACGTTCATCGTCCAGATCGCCGAGTTAGCCCGTAAGTCGCCCGATTGGACTACCAAGTCGCCGAGTTAAAGGATAAGTCGCCGAGTTAGGGCCAAGATCGGCAGTATGGTAGACTGCACATCTTGCCCCTGGAAACTCGGCGAGTTAGCCCTAAATCGGCGATTTCCATACCTGAATCGGCGACTTACGACCGTTACTCGCCGCCAGCCAACGTCATAAATGTTACCATATATGACCATAGGCGCGATGTCCGCCTTTGATTGCGCCCTCCGAGATCCTATAAAAAGGGTCTCAAGGGGACACTCAAAGGCACGATTCAAGTTCCTCTCTCACACCAGAGCATCATTACGAAACTCGCCGATTCTCACTAGAATCGCCGAGTTTTCACTTGCAGGTATTTGACGTAGAGCGTGCGTCGTGGACTCCAAAGCCTCCGACATCACCTCGCACCACCGCGAGCCCTGGTAGCAGATTCAGTGCTTCATCAGCTGGCGCCGTCTGTGGGACTACCGAACCACCGGTATCCCGTCGTAATCGCGATTTTTTAAAAATCCGGCTCGAGCTCTCCTAGAGAGTTCGCCGAGTTTGTCAAAAAATCGCCGACTTAGATCGTCCAATTCTCGGTTAAGGTCCGATTTAGCCTTAAATCGCCGACTTATCCTTGAGAATCGCCCGATCCGGAATATCGTCTGTTAGCTAAGAGTGTTGTCCACGACCTTGTTCGGGAAAACCACAAAATCTCAAAGTCGCCGAGTTAACCCCTAACTCGCCGACTTATTTTTTGTTTTTCCGACAGGCTCAGTCAGGTACCTCTCTGCTTTGATACTTCTTCGCTTTTGTTTTCATGGCAATCATCGAAAAACAAAAGCACCCTTACGCCACAAGGAGTAAGGGAAAAATGTCAGAAACTGAGCTGGAACAGGGCGAGCAAGCCCGACCAAAGGGACCCAACAATGCTCAACCTGTTGAAACAAACTCGGTTCCTCCTCACGTCGAGGAACACATAGTGCCCAAGGCCCAACCCACCTTGGAGGAAAGGTTGTTCAGCTTCATGGACAACATCGAAAGAAGGATGACTAACCTCGAACAAGCGAGGAGTCATAGGACCACCACCATCCGTGAAAGAGCGGATGAGTCTGGGTCCATCTATTCTCCATCTGCGGAGAAAACAAAACAGAGTTCCCGTCTCAAGACGGGACTCAGTAAGAGTCGCTCTGAAAGGACTCTTACTACTCGGTTCGTAGAGGATCTTCGGCGGAAGTTGGCCACTGACCCAGCTGTCGGCAACCCGCACGAGATCCTAAGGGTTAAAAGTGCTCCTCTTCGCGAGGACCTTTTAAAGGGATCTTTTCCAAATTCATCGCCCAGCATGTGGGGATAATAAGGATAAAACACAGTGCCAACGCACTCCTGGCACTCAGACAGGATAAACTGTCTCTGAGGGATTATACGGTCAAGTTCACCACAATGATGACAGAGGTGAACGACCTAATCCCAAGTGTGGCCATAGCGGGATACATTAGAGGATTAGTCCCCTACTCCCCTCTGGCCCAAAATCTGACTCTCTACAAGGTAAGTTCTTTACCCGATCTCTTCCAACGCACTCAATTGTACATTGAGGTGGAAGAGGAGGATGAGAACAAGCTAGCTGAACTTGGGACTCCTAGCTTCAAAAAGCCTAAGTTTGAGAGGAAGGGGTACAGTGGAAACAACAATTTCCGCGACACCTCTAACAGGTATACCAGTAACAAGGACGAGACTTCCAAAAAAGAATGGAAGCCTAGGCATGATAACAAGGTATACCAAACCTCAACCAGCCAACCGCCTAAGGGTGCAACTCCACTATGGAAAAGGAACACCCCGCTTACAATCAGCAAAGGCGAGCTGTTTGAGAAGCTAAAGAACCGAGCGGATCTACCTGTCCCTCGTTCTTTAGACCCTGCAGGCAAAGAGGGCCGCACGCAATCTGGGAAATACTGTAAATTTCACAACGACTGCGGCCACCTAACAGACCACTGCAGGGAGTTCTCGTCTTTCGTCGAGCAGTTGATCTCAAAGGGAGAACTTGGCAACTTCGTCAAGAAATCCCGAGGACGGGACAACTGCAAATCTGACCCAAAGGGGAAGCGTCCACGCTCTCCTTCGCCAGATAGCGACAACAGCGAGAACCGCCAGCGGAAGACCATCAATATGATATTTGGTGGTGAATCCGTTGGCCAGAATAGGGGATACTCCCGAAAGGTGCTGATGTCACAATCAACACCTCGAGACAACGGAAAGCGGGGCCGCGAGGAGAAGTCAATATACTTCTTCGAAGAGGACCTGGACGATGTCTTGCAACCTCACGAGGATCCACTCGTGATCCAAGCAGACATCGGTCCTAATTCCCGAGTCGAGAGGATGATTGTCGACAGCGGCAGCTCTGCGGATATCCTCTACATGGATATTTTTACCAAGATGGGCCTTAAAAGGGAGGAACTATCTCCCTGTAAGCAAGCCATCTACGGTTTCACTAACATCGCCGCCCCAGTGGCCGGTGTTATTGACCTAAAGGTATCCATCGGTTCCAAGCGAGGAAGGGTTAGCCGAACATGTCGTTTCATTGTAGTGGAGGTAGAATCCACTTTCCATGGCATTTTCGGACGCCCCTTCATCCACGGAATCCAAGCAGTCCCGTCTTCTTATCACCAATGCATTCGATACCCAGTAAACGGGTTCGTTGCGACTGTCAAAGGATCACAAAAAGATTCTAGACAAGGGTATAAGAAGGCAACCCAGCTGACAAAACTCGACAACATGCTCGTCCACGCCCCGCCTAACACTGAGGAGAGGGAAAAATTACAACCTGTAGACGAGACCGAGGTATACCAGCTGGAGGGGGGACATGTGGCACTAGGGAAGGGGTTACCCCCTGCCTTAAAAGCCAAGCTTGTGACTGTCCTGGAGTAGCACCAGGACAGGTTCGTTTGGGAGGGTAAGGCACCGATACAGATTACGCGTCAGATTGTGACGCACAAACTGAACGTCGACTCATCCATTCCAGCTCGACGCCAAAAGCGTCGAGTACTCACTTCTGACAGGCGGGAGGCAGCCAATGAGGAAATAT
>LFYR01000682.1:202908-228734 GCA_001185155.1 Zostera marina | reverse complement strand
TGTGGCTAAGGGTAGTATCACTTGGACACCAGAGTGCGAGGAGGCATTTGCGAAGTTAAAAGCGCACATGTCCTCACTCCCAATGCTGACATCACCCAAAGAGGGAGAGGACCTGTACTTATACATAGCAGCCTCAGAAGAGTCCGTGAGTGCAATCCTCATCGCGCAGAGGGACAAGGATCAGGTCCCCATATACTACCACTCGAGGCGACTACAAGGTGCTGAACTACGATATTCTCCCATCGAGAAGATCGTATTTGCAGTAATCCATGCTTGTCGTCGTTTTCGAGCCTACTTCTTAGCGCACACGATTGTTATACTAACATCGTGTCCTTTGCGTCGTCTACTTCACAAACCTGACATCTCAGGGAGGTTGACCAAATGGGCAATCGAACTCAGTGAATTCGACTTGGACTTCCGACCAGCCACTACCATCAAGGGGCAAGCTGTGGCGGATTTCATTGTCGAACTCACACAGCCCAGTTTGACACAACCTTGGATTGTGGAAGTAGACGGCTCGAGTTGCAGCACAGGCTCGGGTATCGGAGTAAAAATTCATAGCCCGGATGGAAAAAACTACGAACACTCGGTATGACTTCACTTCCCTGCTTCTAACAACGTCGCGGAATATGAAGCGGCCATACATGGCCTGAAGCTGTTAAGAACTCTCGGCGCTGAGAATGTCACGCTTCGCACTGACTCCCAGCTCGTGGCTCGGCAAACCACTGGTGAATTCTCTTGTAAGGAACCACAAATAACAAAATATGTGGAAGCGATGGTAGCTCTCACCAAACAATTCGTCGAGTTCAAAATCGAGCAAATCCCTCGAATTCAAAATTTACCCGCTGACGCTTTAGCACGTTTAGCGTCAGCTTGGGAGGGAGGGCAGCGCGAGATTTTAGTGGACTCTATACTCCAGCCCACGTGCCAAGTATTGGCTGTCACTTCCGACCCTCATGAGGACTGAAGGCAACCAATACTGGCATTCATTCAGAATGGAGTACTTCCTAGCAATAAAGGGGAGGCCAAAAAGTTAAAACACAAAGCAGCAAAATACTGTGATGTCGGTGGGGTACTTTACAAAAAGTCCTTCGATAGTCCTTTGCTACGCTGTTTGACCCAACCCGATACAGATAGGGTTTTTCAGGAAGTACACGAAGGCTCGTGCGGACTCCATGAAGGAGGAAGAGCATTAGCCTTCAAAATCATAAGGCTCGGGTACTACTGGCCCACTTTAAGGTTGGAAGTTCGCACTTACGTCCGCAAGTACCGAGCATGTCAGCTGCACAGCCCTATACAACAGAAACCATCCGCGGATATGACTCCGATCCTGAGCTCAATCCCGTTCGCAAGGTGGGGATTGGATATCGTAGGACCATTCCCCCCCTCAACATCCCAGACTCGATTCATCTTTGTAGCAGTAGATTACTTTACAAAGTGGGTCGAGGCTCAGGCTGTGGCGAAAATCACTCAAGATGCGGCGGTCAAGTTTATCTATCGCTCCATAGTCTGTCAATTCGGTGTCCCCCAAGACATTGTCACGGACAATGGCACACAATTCACAGGGGGAAAATTTTCAAGAATGTGCGAGGACCTAAATATAAAACTCCACTTCGCCTCCGTTTACCGACCTCAGGCAAACGGGCAAGTGGAGGTTACCAATGAGGCCATCGTAAAGGGATTGAAAAAAAAAATCGAATCAGCCAAAGGGACCTGGGCAGACAAGTTGTGCGAAATCCTATGGGCATATCACACAACGAGTAAGAACCCCACGGGCAACACCCCTTTCGCCATGACCTATGGAGTGGAAGCAGTCGTACCAATCGAGATGAGTATACCAACGTATCGAATCTCGAAGTACGACCAACAAACAAATGACCAAAACCTAGCCACAGAGCTAGAGTTAAGGGATGAAACCCGTGACGAGGCGGACCTGCGAAACGAATCGTACAAGGCAAGCGTATCAAGGTACCACAATCGCCAAGTACGCAAAAAAGTTTTCTTGCCAGGAACTCTCGTCACGCGGAAAGCTAGCATAACATAAAGGAATAGGCCAAGAAATAAACTATCTTCCAACTTCGAAGGTCCCTACATCGTTGAGGAGAAGATAAGGCCAGAAACTTATCGCCTACGACGACAAGATGGAACGATGGTTCCTAACACCTGGCATGCGGACAACATGCAGCAGTACTACGCATAGTACACACAAACATCAAGTTTATCTTCTTTAATTTTCCTAGTATGTATGTTAGTTAATCATAAAATATATTTACGCATTCTAACCCGTATGGATACCCTAAATCTATTGTGTCGCTTTGGCCTCAGTAGAACAAAGATCATTCCGTCGCTACGGCCCTAATGATCCTATCCAATCTTGTCGCTTCGGCCTTGATATGGATTAATAAGTCACTCCATCACTAGGATAAGAGTCGGACTACATCGTCAAGGGTTCAAATCCAGGGTTAGAATAAATAGGTCCAATTCAGACACGCAAACCTAGAATTGGGACCACGACTCTTATTCGCACGAGCGAATCAAGAATTAGTGGATATCAAATCACTTTCATCTATCGAGTTAAACTACGATTCGTACGACCAAACTTACGTCCTAAGTGGCTAAGTAAAGTTAAAGGAATTTAACTTACGTCCAAAGCAACTAAGTTACGATTTATGAATCTAGTTAAGTCGAGTTTTTCCAAACTTACGTCCTAAGTGGCTAAGTAGAGTTAAACTACGATTCGTACGACCAAACTTACGTCCTAAGTGGCTAAGTAGAGTTAAAAGAATCTAACTTACGTCCAGAGCGACTAAGTTACGATTTGTGAATCTAGTTTAAGTTAAGTTCAACTACGATTCGTACGACTAAACCTATGTCCTAAGTGACTAAGTAGAGTTAAAAGAATCTAACTTACGTCCAGAGCGACTAAGTTACGATTTATGAATCTAGTTTAAGTCTAAGTCACAACACATTAGCAAAAAAAGTAGTTTCATTAACACAAAAAGTTAATTACAAAATCCACTACAAAAAATAGAAGGAAATCTATTACAATAATAGTTCAGCCTTCTTTCCTCGCTTCGCGAACATCGTTTTTGATCTTATCTAAGGCTTCCTTGTGCTCCAGCTGCACTTCATGTGAGTCATTCTCTTTGTTCAAGAAACTCACTTTTTTTCAACCCATGTGAATAACCTAATTTCTTGATCAAAAGATGTTAATTCAAACATAATCAAGATTAAATAATAATAATAGTCACATGGTAAAATGTTAAATTAAGCTTTTAAAGCATGTATGTCTCCAACGTGTGAGACATTCCTTTATCCAAGAAAATCACATTTTCTCATCCCATGTGATATCTTTGTCCAAGAAAAATATATTTTCTTATCGCATGTGAGTAATCTATTTCCTTGATCAAAAGATATTAATTCAAGCATAATCAAGGTTAAGTATAATAATAATAATAATCACATGGTTAGAAGTGTTGACCACGAATTAGGGTTTTGACTTATTTTACATATGGTCAAATAATTCTAGGGTTTAATATGAGCCTAATAAATTGAGATTAAATTTAATTCAAAATCAAATCATCCTATTAAGTAGTAAAGTCAAGATGTTGACATGTTGCATGGTCAACCAATTCTAGGGTTAAATATTACCTAATTGAGATTAATTAGGTTCAATTCAAAATATCAATTCACCCTATTGACTAATAACATGATTAGGGTCAATTAAACATGATTATCAATACAAACTATGTATCGGCAATTTAGATTCTACATTCTCCCCTTTGTCGATGACATATTTGTTTTGATTCATATTTACTAAATTTTCAAATTTTCTCCTTTCATGTTCATGATATGATCTAGACTTGTTTTGATCTTTATATTTCATGCTCCCCCTTAGTGGATGATTATGAGGCATATAAGAGCATGGTATATATGAATGAATCTACCCGTTTAATCATGTATGAATTAACACTATGAATTAACACAAGTAGACTCATTCATATCAATTCATGAGTCTATCTCCCCCTTGATATCGACAAAGTAACCCTTATCTCCCCTATTGTAAACTAGTAACACTAGTTAACGGATGATACTTGTATCTCCCCCTTAATCGTATATCAGATGAGACGCATATTTAAAGAGATACTTAGGTCATACCTTGTATTCCAATTAATCAAGAAAAAATCTTTGATTTGTTCATACCTTGATCAATTTGACTTTTTCTGCGGTCTTACTTATAAGAGAGTTAGCATAAAGATCATAAAATTTGAATTTTGACCATATTATCAATAGAGTATATCATGACAATTTAGATAATATTGATTTAAAAATTCTTTTGACTCTAAGGCCATCATATGCAAAAATATTATATTTTTAATGGCATATGAATTTTTGATATTTATCGAGTCATAGATTTCATTTTTTATGTAGACTTCAAGTGATAATTGCATGTAGGTCCATAATATATTTATTTAACATATGACCTTGCACATTAGTTTTTCTTAAGTCTATCTCCCTAGCAAATCTTGAATTAACATTTAAAAAATATTTTAGATGCATCCACGTAGATATCAGTGTAGTTATTGCATGATCTATTAAGTGTTTCAAGAGTTGTTTACATTAACAATAGTTTCATTTGCATGTCATCTTAATAGTTTTATTCTAAAGATAGTTTGCATGCATTGTAATGAATATCTTTTTTAAAGATCTTAAATAATTAAAGACGTGGAATTAATCACATCTCTTTAATAATTGGATCTTTGATGATTCTCAATGATAAGTCATTTTTATTTTAGAATCATATCTACTCTTAACTACTTTTAAGTCTTTAATTCTTAGTGAAATCAGATTTTTCACTAATAAACTTAAGCAAACTTAGGTCTACGATTAGACCTCATAAGACAGACTTGACAAGAGTAGAAAAACATCCATCAAGTAGATGCTAGAGTGGTGCTTGTAAAGCACCGATGAGACCAAAACATAGACAAAATACAAACCAAAATAAAAAACATTCAACCAAAACATCTAAACCAATCCAAGTCAAACAGACCAACCCAACTATGGTAGAAGATAGGATTCCGCAAGGGTGTTTGCTTCTGCAGTGGGAGCTTCTAGCTGATTTATGTGATGTTGCATGTTTAAGATCAGCTCTCCTTGGTTTCTAACATTTGATTCAAGTAGTTGGATTCTAGTTCTTACCTCATTGACTTCCTCAAGCAAGTGGATAGTAGTTTCATCTTTATCTGTGAATTGATTCACCCACTTTTTCTTGAAGGAGCTAGCAGTGAATGGTTGGAGGTAGATGATTTGGGGATTGGCAAAGAGAGTTTTGTCTAGATAGCCAACTCCGAAGATTTTGGATAGCATCCTTGGAAAATGTCTCACACCTCCATAATGTCTAGTGCATGTAGCCATGTTGTACATCATCAAAGAGACCCACTTAACTTGAATCTTCTTCATGATACAATAGATGGCTACCAAGATGATGGTGGGAGGTTCCTTTTCATTTCCGGCCATAGGATAGAGGTTGCATTGTATGATTTTGAGAAAAATAGAAGCTTCGGGGTTAGCATGGATCTGTGAATATTTCCACAGTTACTTGGATTGAATCTAAGTGTCAATGTGACCCATAACAACTCTTTGGAATATTCAAATGGTAGGCTCTCAATGGTTTTATAATCTTGCAGCTTGACACCTATGTTTGGATGTCGAGTCCACATGTCAAGAGATATGGATGCTATTATGATGAACTCGTTGTTTACTCTGCTAGTGATGACTTGAGATCCCTCCTTGTTGTATTCGAAGTTGACATAGAATTGAGCTAGCTCGGACTTGTAGATCCTCACTTGTTTGATTTTCTCATCAAGATAGGTGGTGAGGTCATTGTAGCTTAGCCAACCCTCCAAGACTTTACAGTTTAGTGCTCCAAATTTGATAGGTTCCTCAAGAAGCATGTGTTGGTTGATGATAAGGTCGTAAAACCCTTCTCCCGCCGGAGTTTCCCATGTTAGCTTTCCCTTGAATATTTTCTGATGTGGAATATGCTTCACCTTCCTCTTCTTGGGTTGAGAAGTTGGATAATAGATAGGGCTTGGTGGTGGAGTTGGAGCTACCACCGTTTTCCATTGTCGATCAAGAACTTCTTCAATGATCATTGTGAAGATGGAGAGTTAGGGAGAGAATGAGAAGGTTTTGATTTTTGGAGGTGAATAGCTCTTCTATTTATATATAAAGCTTGAGTTTTAGGGTTTTAAAATATCTCTTTGCTTTAGCCGCCAAGACTTTCTTGGAATGATAATATTTCTAGATCATCATTGTCCCTACTTAGTAGACTTTTGTCAAGTCTATCTTGAGCACGGATATCAAAAGATTTTGATTTTTCTTGATCATTTCCTATGGAGGTACCGCCTAACTGACCAGATCCGGTCTCAGGTCGACTTTCTGGGATCGACTTTTCCAGAGGTCGACTTCTCGAAAAGTCGATCTTCCCAGGAGTTGATTTGGGACCTCCCCAAACCTAGAATAAGTATCTCAGCTCATCTCGGGCTATCCAGACTTCTAGTTGCTGGTATGTTGTGACTGAGTTCGGGATACTGTATCACCAGTACTCCCTCCTCCTCTGCATATTAGATATCTTGGGATACGTCTTTCAGTATCGTGGTATGTGTGTCGGACCTCGTACTATCAGTATTCCCCCCCTCTCTGCGTGCTGGGTTGTGAATTGCTGGTGATGTCCAGGGATGTGAGGGGGGATTTCTCTGAATTTGGCAGGATTTATACCACCAGAGGACTGTATTTCTTTCAGATTTGGGTTACAAGTATTTCTGCCCTTCTATTCTACGGGTTACTGACTTGCCCAATATATCCTACCCCCCTTAAAATGTCAAGATTCTTGTCTACAACTTTTGGTATGTGATTCTTAACTTCATCCTCCGTATGCGCATTGTATGATGACGTGGAGGTTTAGTATATCAACAAAAGTTTGGACCAATTCTTTGAGTGCCTCCTTGAGATTTCATTTTATTATCAATGTCTACAGACTTATAAACATTTGGTGCTAAGAATTGAAAAGCACCACTAATTAGTTATTAGTACCACTATCCCGAGGAACGAGATTTTTAGCCCTAGATGCGCGCTTATCTCTGTATGAAACGTTTGTCCATACTATCATCATTCTTAGGTGATACTATTAATATGGTAGTGGGTGTTTGCTGAGGATTATGAAGAATCTGACATCATCTCTGTCCCATTCTCACCCCCCTTATGAAAATTGAACCACGTACCTATGGTTTTTGAGAAAAGTTCTTTTTATGAATGACTTCTGTCATTTTATCCCACCTTAATAGTCTGATTAACCTGTTGGGACAGTTTTATGTAAACACCAAGACTGTTTCTTGGTATTGCACGTAAAAAATATTCCTTTAGGTTTAGGAAATAGCTTGAGTAGACTACTCATTAGTCTTATTTTCTGGCCCCATACGGAATGAAACTATTTATCTGACCTGGTGGTCGAAATTGTGGTCTTGAATTTAGACCATAAGTAAAAATGTCGAACTCAAGCATTGACTATCAGTCACAATGTCGAATTTTGATGAAGGTATGTCACTTATGAACATCCGTAGTGCATACCTATTATGACCTCATGCGCCTAGGAAAAAATAAAAAAACCCTAAATCGCATCATTAGGCCTCTTTTGAAGTCTACTTTCATCTGGCAAAATTATGGGATAGCGAAAAAATTCACTGAAATTTTTCAATTTTGTAGCAAATTTGGACCTGTTTTAATAGTATATGTGTGAGCGTCCACCTGGGATAACTCATTTACGAACCGAAGACCTGTACATCATAGGTCTGTTCATACTCTTTTTATTTATCAGTTGACAAAATTTCAGGTCCAAAGTCCCTTCCTAGCCTTGGGTAGGAGGACTATGGTTTGAGAAAATGTCATAAATGGCCAAAATCCCCATACTCTTTTTTTTTTAGAAATCCCTCGCCATTTCTAAAAAATAAAAAAAATTGAGTTCCTTGGGAAAAGTCGACTTCAAAAAGTCTAACCCCATTCTTGGAAAAAAGTCTAACCCCATTCTTGGGAAAAAGTCGACTTCAAAATGTCTAACCCAATTCCTGGGAAAAGGTCGACTTCAAAATGTCTAACCCAATTCCTGGGAAAAAGTCGACTTCAAAAAGTCTAACCCAATTCCTGGGAAAAAGTCGACTTCAAAATGTCTAGCCCAATTCCTGAGAAAAAGTCGACTTCAAAATGTCTAACCCAATTCCTGAGAAAAAGTCGACTTCAAAATGTCTAACCCAATTCCTGGGAAGAAGTCGACTTCTGAAGGAGCTTTTTCCTAAAAGCCGAGGAACTCGACTTTTTTTAAGAAAAGTCGAGTTTAGGGCCTTGGTCGGGTCCTGAGTTGGAGAAGCAGCCTCCCTTCAGAAGAGTTGACTTTGCTCTGAGAAAAAGTCAAATCCCTTTTTTCAGCAAAAGTCGACCTTCAGCCGGGTGATTTCCGGACGCGGCTCCCTGGCTGACGACTTGGGAAAAAAGTCGAACCCTCTTTTCCAAAAGTCGAGGAGCTTTTGTCGTGAGTATCTTTGAATCACAGACGGCACCAACTGATGAGGGTGGAACCTGACCAGTACTCCAAGACGCTTCCAACAAACGTCAAGCGGGAAACTCTGCGGGGAAATCAGGCCGGAACTCAAGTGCTCAGAGCTTCTCTTCACTAGGACTTCTCCACTCCAAATAACCTGCCCAAATAAGTGAGAGGTACCTCCTACTTATAGGATTTTATGGTGGTAATTTGGTCATTTAGTCCGTAACCGCCTAACTAACCAGATCTGGTCTTAGGTCGACTTTCTGGGATCGACTTTTTCAGAGGTCGACTTTTAGAAAAGTCGATCTTCCCAGGAGTTGACTTGGGACCTCCCCAAACCTAGAATAGGTATCTCAGCCCATCTCGGGCTATCCGGACTTCTAGTTACTGATATGTTGTGACCGAGTTCGGGATATTGTATCACCTGTTATTAATAAATTATATCATGGAATTTTTTAGATTTGACCTTATTTCATTTTTTGAGTTTATTTTATTTTGATATAAGTTAAATGTAGAGGTGAGAATAGGCCTGGCAATTCTTGTAACACAACTGATACGAGTAATTTTTTATCGACACAAACATAACACGAACGAATCCAACACGAAATTCGTGTTGACACGAACACGTACACGAGCTTTGTAATTTTTTTACTAATCACGTCTATTATTCTTAAAAATATTGCAAAACGATGTGTGGTATTCTTAAAAATATTAACAACATACAACATCGAACAGTAGGTAATGAAATAAAAATTCCTAAACCAGCGACAATTATAGTCACAATCGGTCCTGCTTTAACACTTCGCAATCGAGCTCTCCACCACTGGTGTGCTTCAAGAACGCTCTGATACCATGTGAATTTGTGTGCTCGGTCGTTGTGGAAGGAGAGGTGAGAGTTGGATTGACAATGAGTTGAGATGAGAAGCGAAATCACTTGAGTAAAACCCTAGCAAAACCGATTTCCCAAGTAAAATATTTTACATGATGGGAGAATAATTCGAAACAGTAATGGGCCGGACCAAATTTCGTCATGACCTATTTGTAATGTTTAGTCCATTACCTGTTTTTATAAATAAACATTCAGATGATTTGCATTTTGCAATGTTAATTTCAACAGGAGGGTACGTACGTAATTGGCTGAGGCGTAGGTCTTGTTCGGACTTCAGGTTGAGTCAAATAATCGGATCACGTGTTAGATCCGAACCCGAACCACACACATGTCTGTTTTTGTTTTGGAATTTAAAAATGCTTGGGAGGTTTTGAATTTTGATATCGGAGATCTTAAAAGTTATACCTCATCGTCATCGGCGTAAATTTTCAACATGCTGGCGCATACGATCCCAACCTCATACCATCCTGGATTCGAATCCGACATCGGCGTCGATCTGACAGAGATTATCGGCAAGGAAGCTTTTTCATCCCGCCGGCCATGGAAAGAGGTGATCCACGGCAACGCCTTCAACCTCCCATGCAGTAGCATTTCTGACTTGTACCTTCGTATTCAGACCAACATTCTCTACTTCAAAATGAATTACGTCATCATCGCCCTCTTTATCATGTTCTTCGGCCTTATCTGTTTTCCTTTCTCCCTCTTCACGTTCTCCGTGATGTTGGTCCTCTGGCATTTTCTGTACTTGGTCCGTGCTGACGCCGATGATATCGTCGTCTTCGGGAAAGTTGTTTCGAATCGGATGGTGCTTGTTGGTCTTTCGACGTTTACTGTCGTTGTACTGATTCTAACCGGAACTATTTGGGATATCCTATGGAGTTCCGTCGTCGTAGTTGCTGTGGTTTTACTGCATGCCGTGTTCAGAAAGACCGACGACCATTGCTCCGATGAGGTGGGACCCAATTCTACAAGTCTTCCCACCTTCGGCTAATCTAACGTGTGCAGTGTGCAGTGTGCACGTATTCACTTAATTCGAATAAAAGTTAATTTTTTTCTTCCCTCGCTTAATAATTAATAATGGGAAAAGTGGTCAATTTAAACTTTCAATGTGGATTTTTTTTGTAATTACTTAAATTGTTTTCCCTTTTAAATTTTTCTTTAAGATAATTTCGGATTAGTGTCATGACATGACATGATTAATAAGATGGTGTAGGTAGGGTGTACCTCTTAGGCTCGTATGCCCAACGAACCGAGCTCGAGCCTAAACCTTAAGTTCGATAAGCTCGTTAAAAACTTATTAATAATTAAATAAAATATAAATATTAAAAGTTATAGATATTAATTGATAAAGACTATTGAATAAATTATAAATAAAAATTTAAATTTAAATAATAAATAAATATTCAGATTTTAATTTTCTTCTTCTTCAGTTTACATAATTGCAAGTTAAATTTCAAATTCGAGCTTGAACCGAGTTCGAGTTCGCGAGCTGAGTCTGGACAATTCCTTAACGAGTCAAGTCCGAGCTCGGCTCTGTAAGCAAAAGCTCGACTCAGCTCGTTTGATACCCTAGGCGTGGGTTGATCAACAACGTCGAGTTTGGATTTTATCTCGAGAAATCGTGATGAAGGCAATGGTTTTGTAAAACCATCCAAATTTGATCTCTCGTTAATATATGTGTTACCTGTAATATTCCATTTTGAACTAATTCTCGTACAAAATTAAAATTGAGTGTCATATGTTTCATCCTGGAATGAAACACTGGATTATGTGTTAAATGTTTTGCGCCTAGGTTATCTATCCATAATTGTGAACAAGTAACCTGTATTACTCGAAGTTCTTTTAATAAATTATGTATCCATACAGTTTCCGAGGCAGCACCAGCCAGAATACGAAATTCAGCTTCCATAGACGATCGTGCAACTGTAGGTTATTTCTTGGCTGATCATGACACTAAACTTTTCCCGATAAATATTGCAAAACCTCCCGTACTCTATCAATCATCTTAACATCCCGCCCAATCTGCATCCATGTATGTATCGACTCTATATGACTATGATGGAGTGAACAAAATTTCATGAGTACTAGTACTTTGTAAATATCTCAAAACCCATTTTGTTGCTACCCAATGTAGTGTGGTAGGGTTTTGGAGATACTAACACAATTTGTTTACCATAAACGATATATCTGATCGAGTGTTTACAAGGTATAGTAAATTAAGCTCCGATCGTAGATCGATACAAAAGCTTATCTTCGAATGGTACTCCATTAGTTGAATTAAACTTCATAGACGATGGCATGGGTGTGGATGCAGACTTGGCCTTGTCCATTTTCTCTCGACCAAGTAAGTCACACGTGTACGTATCGATGCTGAGAAAGGACATTCCTGTTAAAATCCCGTGCTGGAGGCCGTGGTGACGATGATGAGCGACGGGAATCACTCCGGCAAGAACTTTGCAGGAGATTGGCGTGATTGCGATTAGGGATTTTCGCCCAAGAAGATTGGGGAAAATACCTAACAGTAACGGATAGGAAGAAGGAGAAAGAAAGAGGGAAAAGAGGGAAAATTTAATTTGCGTTAATTACCAAAATGTAATTAACTTGATGTAATTGATTAATTAACTTATTCATAATACATTATCTTATATACACAAATTAACAGTTAATTATTTTAACTAATTCTAAAACTTCTGGACTCGTGGGCTGGACTTCTATTTGATCCGAGTCCTGGTCCAACTTGTTAATTGTGTATTTTAAATGAATCTGCAAAAATACCCAAGAGTTATTAGTATTTACACATAGGTATTTTATTTTGATTTGTGATTTATATAAAAGTCCTTGGATTAATATAAAACTAAAATATTAAAACAATTGGAACTTTTATACTTAAGACCTCTGTAAAAATATTACAGAAGTATTTTAGAACCTTTTATTATTTGTATTATACTTTAGGTCCAACTAACGAATTAATTGGAACTTTTGTATTTTAAGTCCCTGTTGGTTAATACAAAACAGTTTATTCTGTTTTGTAGAAACCTTAGGACTTTTTATATTAGACTTAGGTCCTAACTTAGTTTCTTAGGGTAAACTTCTATTTTACCCTAGATTTCAGCTGTATTTCTTATAATTCCGACCAGTCAATCTTGCAGGTGTAAATTCCATTCACAAGAAGAAACGAAGCTTTTCCATATTATCTTTCAGTCTGAATTTTGTTGATAACACAACAATTAGACTAATAATATTTAACGTAGATGATCATGTATGATGACGATGTCATCTACGTAGATAAGCATGAAAATTTGGGAAGATTTGGTGACTCGAATAAAAAGCGATGCATCGGAAAAGGAACTAGTAAAACCATCTGATTTAAGGAATTTGCTAAGCCGGTCATACCATGCTCGAGGTGATTGTCGGAAACCATATAGTGACTTGTGTAGCCGACATACCTTGGTTGGATGATTTTTATTCACAAAATCGGGAGGTTGTGCCATGTATACTGCTTCTTTCAAGTCTCCATTCAAGAACATATTATCGACATCAAGTTGATGAAGAGACCAATCTTTAGATACTGCAATTGTTAAGATAACCCGTATTGTTGAAAATTTTACCACCGGACTGTATGTTTCATCGAAGTCGATACCTTCTATTTGTGAAAACCCACGATCTACTAGTCATGCTTTTCGCTGTAGAAGTTTTCCATCTGCATCCCTTTTTATTTTAATAATCCACTTGCATGTTACCAGGTTTGCCCCTTGGAGAATGGTGAGACATCCCTGATTACGTCAGTCACTCTCAGCAACGCCCTTCAACAAGGACTAGGGTTCCATCACTTTATGTCGGACCCCCGGAGAGATCCACGGTTGCGGGCAAGTGTCTACGTCAAGTACTCAAGTCAATACTGGAAATCGACGACTGGGACTACCAAGTCGCCGACTCCAGAGGTGAGCCACCGATTCCAGGCCTCGTTGGTCAGTTCTGGTAGGCTGCCAACCTGGCTCATGGGAAATCGATGGCTTCACCCAGAGTCGTCGATTCCCACACCTGAGTCGCCGACTCCTAACCGTTACTTGACTTAGCCCACACCATTATGGCACCTTTAATAGGGCACCATAATGGCGTGGGCCCCACGGGTAATGAATGAGAAACGCCCCAAAGACCTTATAAAAGGGGCCCTTGGGGGGTCCTCATTCATGAAGTAATCCCCACACAACACACTTGACACACACTCCAACCAGAGCAAACTAAGGAGCCTGATTCGCCGACTCCCACATCTGAGTCGCCGACTTCCCTCCTCTCTGCAGGTACATTGACGTAGAGCGTGCGTCGTGGACTCCAAAGCCTCCGGTCCTCCTCGCAACCCCGGGAGCCTACTGGTAGCAGAAATCGTGCTTCATCAGCTGGCGCCGTCTGTGGGACTATCGAACTACGATATCCCGTCGTAATCGCGATATTTTTTTCGCAAAGTTTGGCTCGATTCCCTTCGGGTGAATCGCTGACTTTGTGTCAAGGAATCGTCGACTCCACCTAGTGAGTCGCCGATTCCGGGTTATTCTGCTAGCTAAGAGTACTATCCTCGACTCGGCTCGAAAGACAAAAACCCAAGGTCAATCGCCGACTCCACTTGTTGATTCATCGATTCCATTTGGTTTCTTTCGAGTTAGTTCGGTCAATACCTACGTTTCGGTTGGAATTCACTTTTGTCATCCATGACTTCTGAAAGGAAAAAACACGATTACCATCTGAGAAACAAAAGCAAATTGGTGAGACATGCCTGATTACGGCAGTCACTCCCAGCAACGCCTTTCAACAAAGACTAGGGTTCCGTCGCTTTAGGCCGGACCCCTGAAGAGCTCCCACGGTGTGGAACAAGTTCATCGTCCAAATCGCCGAGTTAGCCCGTAAGTCACGATTGGACTACCAAGTCGCCGACTTTAGGGATAAGTCGCCGAGTTAGGGCCAAGATCGGCAGTATGGTAGACTGCACATCTCGCCCCTGGAAACTCGACGAGTTTGCCCTAAATAGGCGATTTCCATACCTGAATCGTCGACTTACGACCGTTACTCGCCGCTAGCCAATGCCATAAATGCTCCCGTATATGGCAATAGGCGCGATGTCCGCCTTTGATTGCGTCCTCCGAGACCCTATAAAAAGGGTCCCAAGGGGACACTCAAAGACACAACACAAGTTCCACTCTCACCAGAGCATCACTAAGAAACTCGCCGATTCTCACTAGAATCGCCTAGTTTTTACTTGTAGGTATTTGACGTAGAGCGTGCGTCGTGGACTCCAGAGCCTCCGGCATCACCTCGCACCACCGCGAGCCCTGGTAGCAGATTCAGTGCTTCATCAGCTAGCGCCGTCTGTGGGATACCGAACCACCGGTATCCCGTCGTAATCGCGATTTTTTTTGCAAAGTCCGGCTCGAGCTCCCCCGGAGGGTTCGCCGACTTTGTCAACTAAGTCGCCGATTTAGATCGATAGCCGATTCTCGGCTCAGGTCCGATTTATTCCTAAATCACCGACTTAGCCTTGAGAATCGTCCGATCCGGAATATCGTCTGCTAAGCTAAGATTGCTGTCCACGACTCTGTTCAAAAACTCACAAAAGTCAAAGTCGCCGATTTAGATCCCTAAATCGCCGATTCTTTCTTTGTTTTTTGAACAAGCTTGGTCAAGTCATCCTTTGCTTTGGAACTTACGTCTTCGCATAGGTTGGATTTTTCCCAAGCAAAAATCGCCTATTTAGGGCAAACTCGCCTATCTAGGGGCAAACTCGCCTATCTAGGGGCAAACTCGTCCATTCGATCATCGTCTTCATTCATCGTTTTGGCTGAATAAGACCACTCATAGCCCAGCTCTTTGACCGAAACGAAAAATCCATCGCCACGGTTGGATTCGCCTCGTCGTTTCGGTAAAAAAAAAAGAGTATGGGGTTTTTCGCCTTTTTTCACTTCCAGTGATTTCGTCGGTCCACCTCCGGAATTCCCAGGTCCGATTTTGGGATTCTGAGACCACATATCACGTGAAAAAAGTTTTCTCTACGAGTACCAAAGAGAAGAATTTTCAAAGAGTGCCAGGAATCTTTTCTGGGATAGGTTTAAAGAGGCATCCCAGAAACCACCTCCGGCGGCAATTTTCTGCCAAAAAACTGCAAAAAATTTACGACATTTTTTGCTAATTTCAATCTTTGGGGACTAGTAGTACTCCTCAAGGGGGTCACAAAACTGCAAAGAAATATCATACAATTTTTTGTTTTGTTTTGTGGCACCCGGGGGGGGGCAGGTACCTACCCATAGCTTCCGACACTTCGGAAGAACTTCTACTCGTTGCCTGTTGCTTCAGCCCGGTAGAAGCAACTATCCCGGCTATTTATGGATCCTGTTGCTAAAAGTCAGAAGAAAGCTCTCGCCACTGCTACTACGGTAAGAGCTTCTAGCAGAAGGGTTGGTCCTCGTACTTACGAACCTCTAATGCACCATCACCTACACATGAGGTGTCCTCACCACTCCCACTAAATGGGGGTGTGAACCCAACTCCGATAACACAGGAAAGGCTTACGCACATGCATGCTCTCATGTTGAAGTTGGACAAAAGGATAACCAACCTAGAGGCTTCAAGGAGCCGGACCACCATACGATGTACGACAAGCAAGTCTAACCCACATTTGAGGAAGACAAACTTAAGTACGCATCATCGGCCCGAATCAAGGATATCCAAGGAGCTTCGAGAGCTCAAGGGAAAGAGTCCTGCAATCTCAGGGCAACCCAAATCCAACTCGCATCACTCTCTTATGGGAGAAAACCACGGTGAAACAAAGAGACACAAGCATCTCGGTTCTCACCACAGGTCCGCAATACATCACTCGGGTGTACCTTCGAGTTCCACGACTCGTGCGGATTACGATGCCACACTCATGAATAGGGTAATCAAGGAAGTGCTTCGTAAAGGCAAGCATGATCTAAGAGACCCACATGATTTTCTCAGAATAGGAAGGGCACCCTTTCATAGGGACCTCCTGAGAAAACCTTTTCCGCAATCTTGGCGGTGTCCAAAGATAGACTCGTACGATGGAACGACAGATCCAGAGGATCATGTTAACCTCTACCTGAATATCTTGGAGCCGCAAACTACCAATAATGGGTTGTTATGTCGGGCCTTCCCTGGCACTCTGAAAGGCAACGCATATCGATGGTTTTCCAGTCTGCCAGCTGGCTCAGTCTCTTGCTTCACGGACCTCTCTTCCAAGTTCATCGCCCAACATGTGGGGATAATCAGAATAAAACACAGTGCCAACGCACTACTGGCACTACGACAGATCAAGTTGTCTTTGAAGGATTACACGATTAAGTTCACTTCGATGATGACAGAAGTGAACGACCTAATCCCAAGTCTGGCCATAGCAGGATACGTGAGAGGGTTGGTACCCTTCTCCCCTTTGGCCCGGAATCTGATGCTCCATAAAGTGGAGACCCTGCCCGACCTCTTCCAACAAGCTCAACCGTATATTGAGATAGAAGTGGAGAACAATGACAAGCTGGACGAACTCGAGCCGTCCAGCCGGAAGAAACCTCGCTATGCTAAAGAAGATGCATACGAGGATACAAGTTCCCAATCCGAAACCTCGACTACTCTTCTTCGATACAGCGAGGAGTCTCCGGGTAGCAGTTATGGCCACCAGAGTCATAGCTCACACCCTAAATCCAGTAGCAGTTATGGCCGCCAAAGTCATAACTCACACTCTCAGTCTGGTAACAGTTATGGCCACCAAAGCCATAACTTACGCTCTCAATCCTATGACAGTGATGGCAACCAAAGCCACAGTTCACACCCACAATCAAGTGCGCCACGCTAATAGTGGGTAACTATCATCTGTCAGAAGAAAGATAGGATTGGCCAGAGTAACTAAATAGGCTATGCATCCGTCAGTGGCAACCAAACATCAAAGGAACTCATCTATTCTTTTGGTTGTCGCTTCTATTGTTCTCAACCATGTAACAACGATTTTATTCTAAGTAGATGTCTCCTTTAACCCGTGAAAGTATTATGCGATATGTATGCCACATTTAGAATAATCATTCATCACTTCAGACGGATCAATCACCCATCGCTTCGGCTGAGTGACATCCGTCGCTTCGACCTTATCTATCATCTATTCGACCCACGAGTCAAGGTGATAGTTACGAAATCTAATTTACGACAAAGAGTCTAAATTACGATTACGAAATCTAATTTACGACAAAGAGTCTAAATTACGATTACGAAATCTAATTTACGACAAAGAGTCTAAATTACGATTACAAGTCAAGTTTACGATTTACAAGTCCAAGGTGCGACTTAAGAATCTAAATTACGACTCCGATTTACGAATCAAACCATGAGATTCTAAATATTTGCGACTATAATCAATGGTACCCTGGTGTTAATTTTGTCGCTGCGGCCTTAATGATCATATCCCATCTTGTCGCTATGGCCTTGATGAGGATCGAGAGTCACTCTATCGCTATGGCCGGACCTTGGCTAAAACACCAGGGTTCAAATCTAGAATTGTAGTCCTAAATTGCGGATCTAACCCTAGGATTCCAAATAATATTGTGCATCTTAATTTTTGGTTTATTTGTACTATTCTTTGCAACTCTGCGTTAATTTTGAGATATAAATTATCCGCAAATTTAACTGACAACTGAACTACGATTCGTACGACCAAGCTTACGTCCAGAGTGGCTAAGCGAGGGTTAGCAGAGTCTAACTTATGTCCAGAGTGGCTAAGTTACGGCTTGTGAATCTAGTTTCGAGCCTAGGTTACAATTTAAAGATGGTTTATATGGAAGATTGGCAAAGAAAAGACAAAAGATAGTTCATTGATAATCAAAATAGAAAGATTGTAAAATATTCCGAAAAGTCATTTCATATGTCACGACGACATGATTCTCGGAGGGAATATCACAAGCTCCCTCCAATACCTCCGTTACACCAATATTTTAAAAAGTTGTCGGGTTGACAAGATTTTCGAGGGGAGTATCACAAGCTCTCCTCAATACTTCTATCGCCTCGGGCACAAACATCCAAAACATAACTCTACAATCTCACTCTGGCCGGAAGTCGTCTCGCCCATCTGTGGAGGAGAGTATCATAAACTCTCCTCAACGCTTTTGTCGTTTCGGCTAGAAGTCGTCTCATTTCAAGGGGAGTATCACAAACTCTCCACGACACTTCTATCGCTTCAGCCAGAAGTTGTCGCAATTCGGGGGGAGTATCACAAACTCTCTCCGACACTCCTACCACTTCAGCCAGAATATGGCACATTTTTATGCAGGTGTTAAAGGGGGAGTATCACAAGCTCTCCCGACATTTCTATCGCTTCGGCTGAAGATCGTCAAATTTCGAGGGGGAGTATCACAAGCTCTCCCGACATTTCTATCGCTTCGGCTGGAGATCGTCAAATTTCATGGGGGGAGTATCACAAGCTCTCCCGACATTTCTGTCGCTTCGGCTGAAAATCGTCGAATTTCGAGGGGGAGTATCACAAGCTCTCCTGACTTTCCTGTCGCTCCGGCCGAAAATCGTCAAATTCCGAGGGGTAGTATCACAAGTTCTCCCGACATTTCTATCGCTTCGGCTGGAGATCGTCAAATTTCAGGGGGGGAGTATCACAAGCTCTCTCGACATTTCTATCGCTTCAGCTGGAGATCGTCGAATTTCAGGGGGGGAGTATTACAAGCTCTCCCGACATTTCCGTCACTCCGGCCGGAGGTCGTCAAATATGAGCACGGTAAATCTGTCGCTTTGGCCAGAATTACCAAGGATTGTTGCGAGCAAAAGGAGAATGTCACGAGAGGTAAAATCGTATGGTAAGTTAAATTGGTCAATAATAATATGCGTTTTAGACTGATCTAGTTGTTTTGCAGGATGTTTTCTTTTTTGCAGGTATTATTCTGTCGCTTCGGCCAGAATCAGACTCTGATAGCGAGTCAATCTATCCTGCCGCTTTTGCCTTGTTAGACTACAGATCATTCTGTCGCTTTGGCCTTAATGATCTCAACCCGTCTTGCCGCTTTAAGCCTTGAAGGGGTAACCGTCATTGCAGACATAAAAGTCGCTCTTGATCAGGGTGGACTATAAACATTAGTTCTATCGCTTCGACTAGAACTCGATTCTATCGCTTCGGCTAGAACTCGATTCTGTCGCTTCGGCCTGAATCAGGTTCCGGCGTTTCGGCCGGAATTAATCTTGTCGCTCCGGCCTTGATAAACACAGTGCAGTCGCCCTTGATCAGGGTTAGACTATAAACAGGGAGTTCCGTTGGCCTGGAACTCGATTCTGTCGGTTCGACCCTACAGAGTCAATTCATTCTTGTCGCTTAGGCCATAATGGATACGGAATCATTACGTCACTGTGGGCGGAATAATTCGATCTCATCTTGTCGCTTCAGCCTTGATGCGAATCACACACTGAACCTTGGTTGGGGGGGTACTGGCGATACACGCATGTTTCTTGTGCTCTTTTCAGGGGAGAGTACTGGTGAGACATGCCTGATTACGAAAGTCACTCCCAACAACGCCTTTCAACAAGGACTAAGGTTCCGTCGCTTTAAGCCGAACCCCCGGAGAACTCCCACGGTGCGGAACAAGTTCATCGTCCAAATCGCCGAGTTAGCCCGTAAGTCACGATTGGACTACCAAGTCGCCGACTTTAGGGATAAGTCGCCGAGTTAGGGCCAAGATCGGCAGTATGGTAGACTGCACATCTCGCCCCTGGAAACTCGGCGAGTTTGCCCTAAATAGGCGATTTCCATACTTGAATCGCCGACTTACGACCGTTACTCGCCGCCAGCCAATGCCATAAATGCTCCCGTATATGGCAATAGGCGCGATGTCCGCCTTTGATTGCGCCCTCCGAGACCCTATAAAAAGGGTCCCAAGGGGACACTCAAAGATACAACACAAGTTCCACTCTCACCAGAGCATCACTAAGAAACTCGCCGATTCTCACCATTAACCGGGCGCCATAATGGCGTGGGCCCTGGAACATTGAATGGGGAAACGCCCAAAGGACCCTATAAAAGGGGCCCTTGGGGGTCCTCCATTCTCATCTTCCACTCTCCACTTCTACTTGACACACACTCCAACCAGAGCACACTTAGGAGCCCGAATCGTCGACTCCCAAGCTGAGTCATCGATTCCCCTCCTCTCTGCAAGTATTTGACGTAGAACGCGCGTCGTGGACTCGAGAGCCTCTGGCCCTTCTCGCAACCCCGCCAGCCCCCTGGTAGCAGATTACGTGCTTCATTACTAGCATATGCAATAACACTTGTTAGAGAAAATAAATTCTCATCCAGAGTAAGGAGATGCATGTATATTGGAAATTCCTTGACTCAAAAGGGCTATATCCTATATGACCTTCAAACCTACAACATCTCAATAAGTAGAGATGTCATATTTCATGAACACATATTTCCATTAAACAAACACCACCCCCAATGCACACACTAGGGGTGAAACTCCATCAAATATTCATGATGATGAGGACCCTCCACAAACATAATTAATCCCTGATCAAAACATTACTCAAGAAGTGGAGGAAAATAACTCTGAAATTACACAAGTGGATACCACATTTATTACAACAAAATCAGGAAGAGTGACCAAGAAGCATGGTTATCTCAATGAGTATTTTTATTCCTTTGCTACAAGCAAAGGAAAATTCAAAGGGACAAGTTTCCCTATGCATGATTACATTACATATAATAGATTATCTACTTCTCATACCGACTTCCTGGATAAAATCTCAATCACACATGAGCCTTCCTCATATCAACATGCCAAATTGGGTTAAGGCAATGAATGAAGAATTATTTGCCCTAAAGCTAAATGACATTTGAGAAATTATGCCCAAACCAAATAATAGAAAAGTCATTGGCTCTAGGTGGGTATATAAAATTAAGTACAAATATAATGGTGATATTGAAAGGTTAAAAACAAGGTGTGTGGCCAAAGGCCACCACTACAAAAAACCAGCGCAGTTCTGGCGCCCATCTCCCGGCGGCCAGGCCGCCGGTAGATACGACCAGCGTCCAGGCCGACGGAAGGTTACACTTTTCCGTCTGCATAATTTTCCCTCGTAAATGAGAGAAATTTGCTGGCGGCCAGGCCAACGGAATATTTTTTTGTAAAAAATGCCAGCGGCCTGGCCGCCAGCTCCAATTCACCAACGGTCGGGAAGAAGTTATCCGGCGGCCTGGCCGCCAGCTCCAATTTCCCCAACGGTCGGGAAGAAGTGATCCGGCGGCCTGGCCGCCGGCATACTAAAACCCTCAACGGTCGGAAGAAAAATTGCTGGCGGCTTGGCCGCTGGATACTTTTTCCTGCTTGTTTTTTTCAGTAGCCAGCGGCCTGGCCGCCAGGATTTTTGGGAAACCCTAAATTTACAACTTGCGCCGCCGTGGTCCCCCGTACAGTCAAACTAAGTCAAACGAAACTTAAGTATTTCCCCCAAAAATCCTGGCCGCCGGGAAATTTTTATATAAGAAAAAAAATTCCAGATTTCTTTCATTTTCTTTTCCCCCAAAAACGTCTCCACTACTCCCACTCCTCCCAAACCCTCCCCCAACTTCTCTCTGGTGATCTTCCAGCCATTTCTCTCCGGTGATCTTCGAAGTTCTTCCTAAAGGTATGTTCTTCATCCTCCATTAGTTATCTTCTTTTGTTATTGTGTTATCTTCTTCATCTTTTTCTCTCATTTTTGTTGTTGTTTATGATTTGGGGTTTTTTGATTTTGGGATTTATTATTTGTGAAAGTTATAGTAATTAGGGGGTTTATATTTAGGGTTTTATGAAATGGGGATTTGTAATTTAGGGTATTATGAAATGGGGTTTTTTTAATTTGTGGTTGATGTTTGATTTAGTGTGTTGTTTAAAATGTTTTAAATTGTTAGGGTTAAATGTATTCAATGTTATGATTGTTTTAATTTATTGGTTTGAATGCTTTACTTTTTAATGTTTTGAATGTTTGTTAGTATTGTTCTTATTGTTAGTATTATTTTAAATGTTATTTAAATGTTATTTAAATGCTTAGTTTTAATTGTTAGTATTGTTGGTCCTTTTTTGATTAATTTGTGAAATTTAATTCTTCTCATTATGAACTGATCTAATGAATTATTCAGGAATTGCAAGAATGCTTAGATAACTAATTCTTCTCATAATGAGAAGATTGCTAGTATTTTAATTCCTGCAAGAGTTTTTTTTTTCTTAACACTAATCGTAACAGTGTCGGATAAAAATGATAACTCAAACAATTTCTTTGTTAGTACTTTTTTGATTGTTAGTATTGTTTTAAATGTTACTTAAATGTTTTGATTAAAATGTTTTTAATTATTTTGTGGTGCGATTAAATTTACTGTTTTGCTGAAATTATTTTGTGGTGTTTGATTTAAATTATATTAATGATTTAAATTACTGAAATTTTGCTTTGAAGTGTACATATTTGCTGGAATTTTGTAATTACTGAAATTTTGTGGTGATTTTAATTATTATGTGATTTGAAGTGTACATATTTGCTGGAATTTTGTAATTTGTTATTGATCTATAATTAAATTATTTTAATTTTATAATCTTATTTTTATATACTTTACAATTAATCTTATTGCTGGAATTTGTATTTTTGTAAACTTTTTAGGTTGAATTGTTGTTGGATTTTGTGTCTCCGATATCCGATCTCCGTTCCCCGCCGCGCCGAACTATTTTTAATTGTTGTTGGACCATCTTGCGCTAGGTGTTTGTTTTGATTAAGGTATGTAATTTACAAATTAATTTCTCAATAATGAATTGTATGCTGGAAATTTATTTGATTGATCGATCTATTTGATTGTGTGTTTGATTGTGTGTTTGATTGTGTGTTTGATGGAATAGCTAGGTAGTTGATATTTGATCTTTATATCTTTTGATTTATATGGTTTGCTGGAATTTTATTATAGGTATATAGTTTCTTGAATTTTTGTTTTAATTTAATGAAATAGGTATGTTCTGTTTTTAATTTGTAATCAAATAGGTTTGCTGGATTTTTTATTTAAATGAAGTAGGTCTGGTCTGTTCTGTTTTAATGTTGCTGGATAATTGAACTTTTAATGATTTAATTTTTTGATCAATATGGTTTACTGGAATTTTTTGTTATTAATTGATCTATAATGATTTTTTTTTATTTTAATCTTTTAATGTTTTATTTGTGTGTTTTATGGAATAGGTAGTTGATATTTGATGTTTAAATATTTTGATTTATATGGTTTGCTGGAATAGGTAGTTGCTGGAATTTTATAGGTGTGTTATGTTTTAAATTGTTTGTTTGTTTGTTTTGATTAAGGTATGTAATTTACAAATTAATTAAGGTTTTTTGACATTGACTATGTGTTGCGATATATAGTTTATGATATTTTATGTGTTTTGCTGTGTTTATTGATCGATATATATGTTATGTGTTGATATTTTTTTGTAGGTATTTACGGATAGTTGTAATTAGCATTTCCGGTTGAAATTCAATTTGCGTTTTAATCTTCATCGATCGATCAATGTAACATTTTTTATTCATTATTTATTAATTAGTTAATTAAATATAATTTGCATGTTAAATAAATAATTGGAAAATCAAATGCATGTTCTTAAATTGTGTGAATTTAAAATGAATAAATTTTTTTTGAAATGAATGCTATGAAATAATGAAATGCCATGAAATGAATTGAAATACATGAGTTAAAAAGAATGCATATGTTAAAATGAATGCATGAGTTAAAATGAATGCATGATTTTAAATTAAATTGAAAATTAAATAAATTTAAAAATTAGTTAAATAAATGTTTAGTAATTATTTTATATAAAATTAGTTAAATAATTATTTAATTGAAAAATATTTAAATAATTTTTTAATTAATTAGGGTTAGGGTAAGTTAATTTTTTAATAATTGTTGAACAACAATTATTTCAAAATTAAAATCATTTATTTATTTAATTAATAATTATTTAATTATTTAATTAAATTTAAATAAATAATTAATTAATTAATAATTAAAAAAAGTAACAATCAGATTTTCTATAAGTGTGATTGTTAGTTAATTTTTAAATAATTGTTGAATAATTAATAATTAATTAATTTATTAATTAATTTATTTATTAAGAAAATATTGGAAATTCCATTAATCAGTTTTTATATTGAGAACTTGATTTAAAATCCAATGTTGAAAACAATTATTTCAAAATTAAAATAATTTATTTAATTAATAATTAAATAAATAATTATTTAATTAAATTTAAATAATTATTTAATTAATTAATAATTTTAAAAAAGTAACAATCAGATTTTCTATAAGTTTGATTGTTTTTTAGTTTTTAAATAATTGGTTATTAATCAATTATAATTGTATGTATTTCAGTTGAATGTCAGAAATCCGGGTACCTGATAAGACTTGGTTAACTTTGAGCCCCTGTAGCCAAGAATTCAGAGATGGTCTCACGGAGTTTGTTCAATATGGTTTACGAAAATGTCATGGTTTATATAAGGAAGGATATTTACCATGTCCATGTAGAGACTGTACCAATAGAAATGTGATTTCAATTGCCGATTTACGTCAACACATTTTCATGAATGGTTGGTTGACACATTATGTTATATGGACGAAACATGGTGAGCGAACTTACGATTCAGAACCAAACATAGAAAATATAGTTGAAGATGAACCAAACAATGAAATGCGTAATTTGGTTTGCGTGACGATGGGTAGACCTGATGAGATTGAAAATATTCCAGATATTCCAGATATTCCAGATCATATTGATGAAGATCTTCCAGAACCGAATGAAGATCTTCCAGATTTAAATTATGATTCGACTTTTGTTAATCGGTTGAAAGACGCTGAACAAGAATTATGGTCCGGTTGTACTGAATTTACAAAGCTCTCTTTTATTTTGAAATTATTTCAATGTAAGTGTATCAATCAGTGGTCCGATAAATCATTTCAGACGTTGTTATCCATTTTACGTCGATCTCATCACAATGGAACAGAAACGATCCCGAAGAATATGTATCAAGCTAAGTCAGTTGTTCGTGATTTGGGGTTACGGTATGTGAAGATCGATGCATGTCGGAACGATTGTATCATTTATCGTAAAAAATATAAATATTGCAAAAGTTGTCCTACATGTGGAGTTTCAAGGTTGTTGAACGAAGTTGATGATGATGAAAAAAGTAAACGGATTCCCGCCAAATATTTGAGACATTTTCCGTTGATACCACGACTTAAAAGATTGTTTTTGTGTAAAGATATTTCTACAGGAATGACTTGGCATAAAAATGATCGGA
>LFYR01000682.1:169751-201249 GCA_001185155.1 Zostera marina | reverse complement strand
ACCATGGAACTCTTCACAAAGTTTTCGAAGTATGTTACGGACACGATACGTTGAAATATCCCATGTTTCACTGCAAATGGTACGAAGGATATAAAAAAGACGAGTTCGGTCTGGTTAGTGTGAAAACGTCTATGCCAAAATACGGGGAAGAACCGTTTATTTTTGCCGAACAAGCTAAACAATGTTTTTATTCAATAGATCCTATTGAATCTAATAGGAGTTTTGTATTAAACAGACTTCATAGACAAATATTTGATGTAGACGATGTACAATGAATTTGAATTAATTTTATTTTTATTTTATATTATCTTTCGATTAATTAGATTATCCTTATTTTATTTAGATGTATTGGTTACTAGTAGCATTCGTTCTATCGGTTTTCATGGTCGTCACGACTCCCGATCAGAGTGATCATTCAACTGATGAACAAGATTATGATCATCCGAATCTACATGACATGAACATGGCTGGGTGCGATGGTGATCAAACGAAGAAAAAAACAAGAGAACAAAACAAAGATCATGCTGAATATCATCCATCACAAGGACAACGGTTTGTAATAAAATTCAGAAATGATCAAATTGTCCACGATAGCGTAGCAAGAAAACTAAACAAGAAATGCGCAATGGTCGTGAACGATTTCAAACTACTAGCAATGGACGTACCGTGAATTGAACAAGACCAGAAAAACATAGATGAGGCGATGGCAACGATACAGGTTTATTAATTAATATTTAATTATTATTATAGATTTTATAGTTAATTAATAATTAATTTTATAATTATTCATCGAACAGAGAGAATTTGATTACAGCGGGTCAACCTTTGGTTATCGACGTGTCAATGAAAGGTTAAACAAATTATGGAGAAGCACTTATAACTCTTTATTGGATAAATATAATAACAAAGATCTAACAGTTGAAGAGGTTACGAGAACATTACCCGACTACATCATCAAAGAACAATTTCTAAAAAATCTGATCGAGAGAAGATCACCGAGGGGATTAGTACGTATTAATTAATTTCTTCTTTTTAATTGCAATTAATAACTTAATTATTTTCTTTTTTTTTAACTTAATTATTTTATTTTAACTTAATATAGGAAATTTCTGAAATTAACAAAGGCAATCGGGCTAAACAAACATCACACAGTTTAGGTTCGAAAAGTCTGGCACAAAGAAATTACGAAGCTGTAAGTAAATTATTTAATTTCATATTTACTTTCAAGTTCTTTTTTCTTTTTTTCTTTCATATTTAATTTCATATTTCTTTCTTTTCCTAATTTTAATATTACAGGAACAAAAGGGATTAAATGATATTGAAATTTGGAAACTCAATATAAAGGCAGCTTATCCAAAAGACGAACGAGTGGTACGTAATCTTTTATATTTATAATTACAGTTAATTACTATTTGTTTGACTACTTTCATTTGTTTTTTAAGGATAAAGCGGTTAAATGGATAGACAGTGAAGAAGCCAAAAATATGGCTCAACAAGAAAATATGACTCACACGGTAATTATTTCATATTTTTTCCAATATAATTCAATAGTTATATTTACATTAATTATTATCATGTTTTCTTTTTCATTAGGCTCTAATCCAATTTGCTATAACCGAATTTATCGGTAGAAGCTCGAAGAAATCAAGAACATTAGGAACAACTGGTTCCTCATTGAGCAAAAAGACAACGCATCGGATGAATGTGGGGAACTTCTGCATGGACAAATTAAGGAAAAGATGCAATGACCAAAGCAGAGGTTGAAGATAAGGTCAACGCGGCTGTCGAGAGGGCGATGGCTCGTCAGAATGAGGCGATGACTCGTCAGAATGAGGCGATGGCTCGTCAAATGACGTTTTTCCAACAATACAACAAAGCAATGCTCGCTCAAAATCCGAACTTGCGCTTACCGGAGTTTCCGCCAATCTTCAACAACGATGCAGCGCAGAACATTTATACTTCTGGAGCGTCATCTTCTAGAGCCGCACCGCCTACTCAACTACCAACGCAAGAAACTACGACGCCTCTACAAACTACGCCACAAGAGGAGCACACCACTCCATAACCGTGCGGAGGAAGATCGATAATATTCACGAAAGAGGCATTACGAAAGGTGGTCAGAACTAAAAAAAAGAAAAAGAGCGAAAAAAAAGAAATTAAATTAGTGATTATCGAAGTTAATTTTTGTTCTACATCAAATATTAAACTTCAAATTCATTTCAATTTTAATATCAATTTCATTTTTATTTTCAATTTCATATTTAATTTATTAATTTCATATATTAAATAATTTATTAATTTCAATTTTTTTTTTCAAAAGTGAACCAGCGGCTTGGCCGCTAAAAATTTTTTCCCGGGAAATTTTTTTCCTGCCGGGAAATATTGACCAGCGGCCAGGCCGCCGGAAAATTATTTTTCAAAAATAACAGCCGGTGGCCTGGCCGCCGGGATATAATTTTAAAAAATAAATGCCGGCGACTAAGCCGCCGGGACAATTTCTGTTAAAATCGGAATCCAAAATTTTTTGTCGGCGGCTTATCACAATTCCGGCGACATTACTTCCAGCGATGGAATATCGTCGGCTTGGCCGCCAGAAACCATTATACCGGCGGCCAGGCCGTCGGAATTTGCCGCCAGAACTGCGCTGGTTTTTTGTTGTGTATAAAATATAAATAATTTTAAAAAAAGACTTACAACTTTATCGCTTCCTTTATATGTCATTTGTAGAGTCTCTGACCAAGCTTCGACTTCACTCCTTCCTTGTTGCATCTATATTCACATAATTCATTAATATATAAATAAATTAGATATAAATTATAAATAAATTATCAATTCATGACGTCGTTGCGCTAATCCTTTTGAACCAGCGTGATGTATCATTTGATTCGCTCGGTTCGCAGAATTTATATCGGAAATTTGCTGAAATTATAAAAAATAATAAGTTTCTAAATTTATTAATATAATAAATAAATATATATATATATATATACATATACGTACCTTTCCTTTTTCCGATCGTGTTGTCTCAATTTATTTAGAAATTGAGGTTTGCTGACATACGGTGGAAGGTCACTAAAATATCTTCTTCTCTCATATCAGGATCAGAGCCATAAGTTTTAACCAAAGAATTATGGTTGCTCCTCCAGAGTTTGTTCAACCTACCATTGATATAAGTTTGTGCAGCTTTGCTTCCACTTAAATCATATTCAGCCTACATATTCAAAACTTATAAGTTTTAATTTGGAAAATTAATAAATATTATAAAAAAATATATATACTTACAGTTAATATTTTTAATGCGTCCTGAAAATTTTGTTGTGGTTGATGAAGCCACTCAATGTCGTACGGGAAGAGAGTATGGTCTTTTGCTAAAAGAGCCATTCTTGTGGTTAATTTCTTCGCCATTTCATCCGTTGCTTGGTTCGTGTTGTCAAACATGACCTTCCATTTCGTACCTTTTTCTGGATGGTTATGAGGGTGGTCTTTTGTGCGACCACGACCCATCTTCTTTGGAGGTACATTCGATGTGGATGACCTCGCATCTAATTAATTTACATATTTAAGAATTAATTTTTAATAAAAATCATGATAATATTTAAAATATGAATAATAAACAGACCACTTGAACTGGACTCATCGATTGAGTGACGGGATGTAACCATCGTCAGTGTAATGAATGGTGTGATAACACCGATCAGAACGAACAAAGTAAACATAATCTGAAATATTTAAATTTTAAAATAAAATTAGTTAATTTAAATACATAGCCAGACACCCGTATATGGGGTCTTAGTCTGACACAACAACCAAACATTTTTCCTATTTTAATTTACATTCTTTATTATTAGACACAACAAATCTTCGAAGTCGTCGTGAGAAGAGTTGTATTCGATTTTGAATGAATGTGTGTCACCACAATCATTCAACACTCTAGCTTCGTATCCTAATACTAAAATATGACCGGTTTCCATTGTTTGAGGATTTCTCGACCATATTTTTGGACAGTTGTGAAAATGATGACCGTTGACTTCGCAACGGAAACAAGCAAAAACACGACAATAATAATTTATGTTTTTGTAAAAACTACATTAAATCTGATTTAGTCGCTCGAGTCGTTCATATCGTTCGACGATTGCAAGTAGTTGACTCATTTTTTACTGAAAAAAGAAATATTTATAATCAACATGATATTACATTCAAAATATTAAATTATATTGTAATGTAATACTTTATAATTTAATTACAACAATCATCATTATCGACATCGAAAATATCTCTATTTGGTATTTGAAGGACTGAACTCTATTTAGATTCTACCGGATTTTGAATGTAGAAACATTGTTGAGCCTGATTTGCCAAAATGAAAGGTTCCTTTCCAAATTTTCTCAGTGTCGTGTTCACTGAAACGACCCCAAAATCATCGACTTTTGTACCTGCTTTTCCAGGATCGTACCACTTACATTCAAACAGACAATATTTAGTCGTGTGACTGTAGCAAATTTCGAAAATATTTTCTAATAATCCATGATATTCAATTTCTGCTACCAATGGAGCATCATTTGGAGATTTAGCATACGTTAATGTTGTAGCCGAAAGGAAAATACCGTTATTTTGCGTCGATCTACGATTTGTCAATTCTGATGTCTGAAATTTTAATCCATTAATAATGTAACCACTATAAATTGAAGCAAAACAACTTGGTCCGCGGGAAATAGAATTTAAATCTGTGTCGGATTGTTGAGCTTCGGACATGTGTTTCTTAAACCATTCGGCAAATTGTTTGAAGTGTAAATTTTCCAGACGGAGCTGCGTGTGTTTTGGAAACATAACTTGAAACTTTTCATATCGCTCCTATAATAATGTTTCATATCTAGAAATCGACGTTGTCCCATAAAACTCTCTTTCTTTCCATACTCTAAACGAATACTTTCAGTGTCATTCTTACATACTGCACAGGCTAACTTTCCTTTAGTGCTCCACCCTGATATATCACCGTATCCTGGATAATCATGTATCATCCACAGAAGTGATGCAAACATCTTAAAAGATTTCTGCATACGTACATCAAAAGTTGTAACACCATCTGCCTATAAAATCTTCAGTTCATCAATAAACGGTTGAAGATAGACATCTATATCGTTCCCTGGAGCTGACGGATCGGAAATTAGTAGAGACAACATGAAATTCGGTTGCTTCATACACATCCAAAGTGGAAGGCTGTACGGTATAACTATCACTGGCCAAGTACTATGAGATAGAGATTGCTGACTGAACGGGTTGAATCCATCAGTTGTTAAACCAAGTCTCACATTACGAGGTTCGGATGCAAATTTGGGATGAACCTCGTCAAATTTCTTCCATTGTAAAGAATCAGCTGGATGCCGAAGAAATCCGTCGTTTTTACGTTTGGAATGATGCCATATCATGTCTTCAGAAATTTTGGAACACAGATACAATCTCTTCAAACGTGGAATCAATGGAAAGTGACGAAGATATTTCGTTGGAACACGTTTGTTTTTCTGAACGCCTTCGACGACCCACCTACACGTTCCGCAAGTCGGGCAAGTTTCTGCGTCTGCATACTCATTTCGATATAAAATACAATCGTTGCGACATGCATCGATTTTCGTATAATTGAGGCCCAGGTCACGAACTACCGATTTCGCATGGTACATGGTTTTCGGAATGGTCGACTCCCCATTTGGAATAGCACGACGCATGATGGATAATAATTTCTGAAAACTTTTATCACTGCAATGATTGTCGCATTTCAACTGATACAATTCCAAGATAAAAGATAGTTTGGAAAACTCTGTGCAACCTGGATATAACTGTTCTTCACCTTCTTTTAGACGGCGTAAGAACGAATCGTCATATCTGTGCTCTGGATCTTCGTCGACTAGATCTACATCGATTGGATCTTCATGGACAGGCTCGTATTCTAGAGGTTCTGTTTCGAGAAAATATTCGTCGACTGTATTCTCAACTACATATTCTCCGTAAACCGCACGAATCAATCCAATCATATCGTTACTAGTTTCCGGCATTGTCTCTTTTCGTTTCACTTTTTTTCTCACCATATCTACTCGGTAACTCTCCGTGACGCGTCCAAACATCGTAATGTTTCAACCAACCATTTATGAAAACATGCTTCCTCATCTCCTTTATAGGAATCACTTCACTATTCGTGTAGGACGAGCATGGATAAGGTAAATAACCTTCTGGGTGAGTCGAATTCGAAATGGCGAAATTAGTGAAAGCTGTTAACCCTTCACCGTATTCTTTCGAAAATCGATCTAAACTCATCCAAGCTTTATCGGGTACTTTTATGATGTTTGACATTATCCTAAAAAATAAATTTTTTATCGAATTATAATTAATTAGGATAAAAATTAATTGACTATTACAATATTAATTATAGTTCAATTAATATTAAGTTCAATTTTTTTCGTAAAATCTAGCTAATTATTGAACTATTCCGAATCCGTTTCATAAACGACTTTCTTCGGAGTTGCTGGTTGCGAAACTGGAGGGGCCGGTGCTGGACGAACAGGTACCGGCGGTGCAGGAGGGGCCGGTGCTGGACGAACAGGTGCCGGTGCTGGACGTACAGGTGCCGGTGCTGGACGTACAGGTGCCGGTGCTGGACGTACAGGTGCCGGTGCTGGACGTACAGGTGCCGGTGCTGGACGTACAGGTGCCGGTGCTGGATGAACCGGGAGATAAAACCGGAAAGCATCTTGGGGATTGGGTTGCATTTCTTACGAGGTAATTACTTCACTCTACGTGGCATTTCTTAAAATCTAAAAAAATAAATAAATAATTATTAATTATCAAATAATTAAATAATCATTCATTTTTAAACAAATAATATTTTTATTAATTAACAAATTTAATTTCATGGCAAATTAATAATTATTATTTCAATTTAAAATCATTCAATTTAATAATTATTCATTAACATTTCTATAATTTCATGCAAATTAATTAATCATTATTATTTCAATTTCAAATCATTCAATTTAATAATTGTTAATTAACTAATTTATAATTTCATGCAAATTAATTAATTAAATTGTTCTAACATTAATTAAATAGATTTAAAATAAAATGATAAAATATTTCATAACTAATAAATTTTTCAAATCATTTCATGCAAATTTATTAATTATTATTCAAATTAATAATTCAATTGTTAATTTCATGTCAAATAATAATTTAATATACTAATTGTTATTTCAATTGACAATTAAAATGATAATTTAATCATTTAATTTTACAATAAATTTAATAATTTAAAATTTAGTTGACTAAATAAATATATTTAATTTTTTACCGCAAATTAGCTTTTACTTCAATCCAAAACTTACGAAAACTCGATTTTAGAAAACCTATAACAAGTCAAATACACAATAATTAATTCACATAATTTTTAAATTATTTTAAAACATAAAATAATTAAATATTCCAAATATTTATTTACTTATTTAAAAACAAAAAATTATTCATTATATAATTCATTATTTATTTAAATTATTAGAAGACATCAAATTAAATAATTAATTAAAAAATTATTTAAAGTTATTAAAAACAATTATTTAAATTCTTAATTAAATAGTTATTTAAATTATATAACAAATTTCAACTAGTTAGTATATTATTTAATTATTTAAAAACATTTAAATGTTTTAAATAATTAATTGATTAATTTAAAACATGAAAAACATTAATTATTTAACTATTTAAAAACATTATATAATTTAATTATTTAAAAACAGTATTTTTAATTATTTTAATAAATAATTATTTTAATTTAAAAATATTAAGAAACAGTAATTAAATAATTATTTAGGTAATTAATTAGTTATTTATATTATGTACAAATAGTATTATTAAATGATTATTTTGAAATTAAACATATTAAACAACAATTGACAAAATATTAGTAAGATTTTTAATTAACAGTACACTACTTAATTCATACGTAGTACACTACTTAACTCGCAGTAACACCATTACACAGATAACCCATCAAAATCACAAATAACACAAATAACATGTAAAGCACAAATAACATCATAATCATAAACCCTAATTACAAATAAACACAAACATCCATACCTAAAATCATCCATATCTAAAATTACATAAACATTCATATCTAAACAATCAAACATAAACAATAGAAATGACAATAAAAAAACACTAAAAAAATCATTACAGTAGACATAATCTATTTTAGAATGAATAGATGATTTTAGGTATAATATACAATCAATCAATAGATGAAACATAACATGAAAAATATATACAAACAAATATTACAGTAGACATAAGAAGGATAGAATAATAAAAAACAAACAATCTATAGATTACAAAATTAAAGAATAAGATTATACAAACAAAAAACAAAAACAAAAAATAAAACTATACCTTCACACTTCTAGGAGATCGATGGCGAAGACACGGCGACTGGACGAAGAATCCTAAATAAATCACAATAAATCAAACTACATTCAACCCATTCAACATAAAATTCATTCTAAAAACCAATCAAACAAACTAACTAACTAAACAAATGTTATTCAAAAATCTCACCAGGACGGAGGCGGCGTGATCAAAGCACGACGGAGGAGCCGGCAATCGGAGGCGAGCTTGCACGTCGTCGGCGGAGGTTTGCAGTCGGCGGCACTTGGAGGAACAAACACGTTCTGTTCTGATTTGGGGTTTTTAATAAACCCCAAAACTTACATGGCGGATTTCCGCCATGTAAGTACACTTAAGTGCCGCCATATAAGGTGGAAAAGTCCGCCCAATCGAAATTTGGGTGGGCTTTTTCCGTCCGACTCCCCGAATACTTAACATGGCGGATGTCCGCCATATTAAGTCAATTTAATCGGGTAATCGGGTTGAATATTGGGGGAGATTCGAAATTTTGGGCGGGATAGTTTAGATGGCGGAAATCCGCCATCTAAAACCGCCATCGAAAATAAAATCGAACCGCCGTCGAGCCCAAACCTTTCTTCGGCGGACTGAAAGAATAGATGGCGGATGTCCGCCATCTAAACAACTGGATTATTGATGGCGGATTTCCGCCATCTAAAGACCGCCATACAAGGTCCTTTTTTTTGTACTGTTATGTTAATATGGAGTAGGTTTCTGCTAAAATTATTTATATTAGTCTTCTAATACAATTTTATTGTCCCCCTCTATTTCGGTTTTATGAAATGCATTTCTGATAGTGTCTATGATCTATTTGTATGATTTGTAGAATTACAAAACTATTTGTTTAATTAAATTAGTTACATGTAGTGATTGACAATGAAATATTTCTGTTAATTTGATATTCAATGTACTGCTAAAATAACTAGTTTTTCCTATTTCATTTTTTCCGGTTTAGATAATATATTCTAGTAATGATGAAGAAATGAAAGCTAATGAATCAACAGGTATTATGGGTTCTATCAGTGTTTTTTTGTCGAATGTTTTTGTTTTCCATACGAATAATTTATTCCTAATAATTTCGACATATATTCTGTAAAAATGCAGCGCGAGATGTCAAATGCACGAATGAAATCGTTGACAGTTTAATCGAAAACATCGACTGTAATCTATCAACATCAGAAAAGGAATCTTCTATGGAAGCCGATCAGTTCATCGTTTCTAAGAGAAAGGGGAGTAAGTAAAAAAAAATTGTAGTTTGAAATATATTTTTGTTCGTTGTCATTATTGATGCTGAATTTTTCAAGACCTTGAACGATTGTAATATTTGTAGGTACAATTCCAGAGAAAAATCCCAAGAAATCTAAAGAAATGGATTTCGACTCCACACTAAGGAAGTTGATGACTGTTGATCAGAAGAGACTCAACGCGAAGAAGAGCGATGGTGTCGTTGTGAAGCTAAATCGAAGGATGAAACAGAAGATGCAGGCAGTGAAGAAAAAGAAATCTATGTCAGTTGAAAAATGCACAAAAGTAAAAGACCATGCAGTACATGCTAAAACTCGTAATGATTCCTCCAAAATGAAGGAAGCTTCTGCTAAGAGGAAGAAAGGTACCACTTTTGCTAGAAAAAGTTATTTGTCTGATAAAATGTCGTCATCCTCTGATGACAGACAAGAACTAGTGGAAAAGAAACAGGGAAGGACAGACACTGAGTCAGTCAGAGTAAATGAAACATCTGCGAAGAAGAAGAAATCTGCAGTTTCTGCTAAGAAGGTTGTTGTTCCTGATAAAATAAATTCTTCTTTTGATGAAAGACCTGAGGTGAGGAAAAAGATGAAAGGAAGAACTACGAAGTACGACCCGGAGGATACGAATAGTTAAGTACTGATTACTTTAATATATTCATATTGTTTAGTTCATATTTGTTTAATTTGTTACATTTTTTTATTATAGTTAACCACCTAATTCGATATCGATCTGGAATACCAACGTATAATTAAGCGTCGACGAATGGCTCCATCAATTTCACAGACAACGTGACGAAGAGAATTAAGTCTATTGGTTTTGGTCATTTCTACGCAATACCTGATTTCAAAATCAGAGCGTGCCTTCTGGACGATCTAATTGGGAGGTATGTCGGTAGTAATACTTTTATTATTAATGGAAAAAGACTGGAATTTTCAGTAGAAGAATTTGGGGAGATTCTCGGTATTCCATACCGTGGGCTGGAAGTGGACATCAAGAAGAAGGCGAAAAGTAAATCAGATTGGTGGCTCAGACACTTCGCTGCAGATTGCGACATCAAGAGAGATGTTGTTGTTCAGACTATAACAACAATAAACAAGAGAGTTCTGAATGACTCCTTGTGTAGGACAGATGAGGATGATTTGATAAGACTATGGATTATTTACTTATTTATAACAGTATTGTGTTATAAGAACAGTTATAGGATAGGTAGGAAATTTTTAGATTATGTATCCAACTTAGGATATGTTGCTGAGTACAACTGGGCAGAATTGCTACACTCTGTGCTGTTCGAAAGGATGGACATATGCATGGACAGTGTAGTGCGCAGGAAAAGGACACATGAGCCATCAAAACTATACATCGATGGCTGCGTTATGTGTTTAATGGTAAGATTGCAAATTAATTTTTTCAATGACATGTGAATTTTTGTATTGTATATTTTTTTTCTTATTACTTTTGCATTTATAGGTGTGGTTGTTCAGACACACTGGTAGCCACTCCCTACAGGTCGTATGTGAAGAAGATTCGATATTTGAAAGAGAAGCTAGACCTTCTCGATGATCATGAGGTAATTAATCGTAAAAACATAATATTTCAGACAATAAAAAGTTGGATTAATGAATGTCTGCTTTTTTATTTTTCAATTGATAGGTATTCATAGATGAAATTTCATTTGAAAAGAGAATAGATACTATAAAGGAAGACCATGTATCAAAGGTTGTGTCCGACAAAGGTTCAAGTTCTTCTACAAGTACACATGGGCAAGATTCTGATATTAACTCGGTCGAACAAGAGGAGTATTATGTGGACCCTGAGCTTGCCGATTCCGAGAGAAGGAGGAAAATGAATGGGAAGGCAGTACAGATTCATGACTCAACAGAACAGTGGATAGAACCTGGTGAGAGAGGATCTCGTATCCCAGGACATCACCAATAATCTACACCCCGACATGCAAAGGGGGGGATACTAATAGTACGAGGTCCGACACACAGACCATAGTACTAAAAGACGTATCCCAAGATATCCAATACGCAGAGGAGGGGGGAGTACTGGTGATACAGTATCCCGAAACCGGTCACAACTTACCAGCAACTAGAAGTCCGGATAGCCTGAGATGAGCTGAGGTACCTATTCTAGGTTTGGGGAGGTCCCAAGTCAACTCCTAGGAAGATCGACTTTCCCAGGGATCGACTTCCCTGGGATCGACTTATGAACAAAGTCGAGTCCCAGGAAAGTCGGATCCCAAGAAAGTCGATCTCTGGAAAGTCGACCTTGGGACCCGATCTGATCAGTTAGGCAGTTAGGCGGTTACTGTCCAAATGACCAGATTACCCCCATAAGAATCCCTATAAATAGGAGACACCCTCCACTCAATGAAGGCAAGTCATTTGGAGTGAAGAGGTCCTAGCGAAGCAGAGCTCTGCGCACTTGAGTTCCGGCCCGATTTCCCACAGAGTTCCCCGTCTGGTGCTTGCTGGAAGAGTCTTGTAGTATTGATCGGGTTTCGCCGTCTGTGATTCAAAGATACTCACGACAAAAGCTTTTCAACTTTTGCGAAAAAAGGGTTCGACTTTTTTCCGAGTTGCCAGCCAGGGAGTCTGACAAGGAAATCAGCTCGACAAAGGATCGACTTTTCAGAGAAAAGGAGATCGACTTTTTCTCTTTCCAGAAGAAAAGTCGATTCCTCAAGGAGCTATACTTTCGGACTACGACTTTTAAGAAAGTCTCCAAGTGCATTAGAATCGACTTTTTCTTACCAAAATGTCGAACTCTCCAGGATGGTAGCAACAAGCAGTACTTCTCAAGGAGGGGCCAACTCTCAGGAAGTACCAGAACAGCATCCTGGCAACTCAAAAACTAAAAGACCAGTGGGTCGGCCACCTAAGGCTAATAAAAACAAAAGCACACATAATGAAACTGAGGTTGAACCTGAGTCAACCCACCAAGCATCAGCAGGTGGGGAGAACCTAAATATCATGCTACAAGTAATAGCTGAGGCCATACGACTCCTTACTGAAAGGGAACAACCTTCAAAGGAGCAGCCTCAAAAGGAGCAATCTCGGGAAAAACAGCCCTCAAAGGAGCAGTTTCAAGAGATACCTCCTGAGCAAACAAAACCTGCGAATAACCAGGAAACAATGGCTTCAACATCAGAAGCCCCTCGTGGATTCGTACAAATGCCTGTGGAGGAGCTTGAGAAAATGAAAGAAACCATAGCTAAAATGGGTGAAAGACTGAAAACGATTGAAAATCCAAAGTATCAATGTTTCAGTCAAAAATGCAAATATCAAAGCAGGCCAAAACGCAGCATGAAATGTCAAGCCATAGAGCGGCATACTCTAGCATGCTTCCACCTCACGGAAATAAAAAACCAGAGGAGCAAAAATCACAGGTGCCACCTAAAAAAAGCACGGGAGATACAGAGGGGAAGGATGCAAACTCCCAAACTGGTTAGAAGGCATGGAGGCTCTGCACAAGTCACTAATGATGAAACCAACACCTCCAAAGTTCAGGCTTCCTTGGCTACAACTCTACGATGGGAAGATACACCCAGTAGACCACATAAATATGTTCAGAGGAGCAATGCAATGGGTCACAACAAGAGATGACATCTCAAGCAGGGCATTCCCAGGAACACTGAAAGGACCTACATACAGGTGGTTCGTCGAGGAACAACCGGGAAGCATAACAAGTTTTGCAGACCTGAAGAAAAAATTCATTGCCCAACATTGTGGAAACACAAGAGTCAGAAAGGGCACTGAGTCTGATGAAGCACATGATCTGCTACCAGGGGCTCGCGGTGGTGCGAGGTGATGCCGGAGGCTCATGAGTCCACGACACACGCTCTACGTCAAATACCTGCAAGGAGAGAATGGGTAATTCTGGAGAGAATCCACTATTCTCTTAGTGCTTCTCTAGTGAGAGTGGAACTTGTGTTGTGCCTTTGAGTGTCCTCTTGAGACCCTTTTTATAGGGTCTCGGAGAGCGAGATCAAAGGCGGACATCATGCCTGTTGCCATATTTGGGCGCATTTATGGCCCGTTATGGCGTAGGCTGGCGGCGAGTAACGGTTGTAAATCGGCGATTCAGGTATGGAAATCGCCTATTTAGGGCAAACTCGTCGAGTTTCAAGGGGCGAGATATGCAGTCTACCATACTGCCGATCTGGACCCTAACTCGGCGATTTGGTAGTCCAATCGCGATTTATAGGTTAACTCGGCGATTTGACGATGAACTAGTTCCGCATCATGGAACTCTCCGGGGGTTCGGCATAAAGTGACGAAACCCTAGTCCTTGTTGAAGGGCGTTGCTGGGAGTGACTGATGTAATCAGGCATGTCTCACCAGTACTCCCCCCTGAAGAGAGCACAAGAAACATGCGTGTACCGCCAGTATCCCCCCCTAGCAAGGTGATCCGCATCAAGGCCAAAGCGACAAGATGGGATCGAGTCATTGCGTTCACAGCGACACAATGACTTCGCGTGATCCACGCACTATCAGATGGATTGATTCACTATCAGAATCTAGTTCTAGGCCAACGGAACTACGTATTTATAGTCCTACTCTGATCAGGAGCGACTTTTGCTGTGGATTCTGGCCGAAGCGATAGAATGCATAGATTCACTATCAGAATCTGATTCTGGCCGAAGCGATAGAATGCGTGGATTCTGGCCGAAGCGACAAAATGCGTGGATTCACTATCAGAATCTAGTTCACTATCAGAACTGATGTTTATAGTCCACCCTGATCAAGAGCGACTTTACGTCTGCAACGACGGTTACCCCATAGGCTGAAGCGACAAGATGGGTCGAGATCATTAAGGCCAAAACGACGAAATGATCTCCAAGTTTATCAAGGCCAAAGCGAAAAGATAGAAGAATTATTGAGGCCAAGCGACAACATAATTCTTGGTCCATTAAGGCCAAAGCGACAAAGTGGACCTGGATCTATTAAGGCCAAAGCGACAAAATAGATTGACTCACTATCAGAGTCTGGTTCACTATTAGAACCTTTCCTGCAAAAAAGAAAACATCCTGCAGAACAACTAGATCGGTCCAAAACGCATATTTTATTTACTTATTGAACTTACCGTGCGATTTTACCTTCCTTGATGCCTCTCCTTTGCTCAAATTGATCCTTGGTAAATCTGGCCGAAGCGACAGATCTTACCGTGCTCAATTTTTGACGACTTCTGACCGAAGAAGTGTCGGGAGAGCTTGTGATACTCCCCTCGAAATTTGACGACTTCTGGCCGAAGCAACAGAAGTATCTGGAGAGTTTGTGATACTCCCCCCGAAATTTGACGACTTCTGGCCGAAGCGACAGAAGTGTCGGGAGAGTTTGTGATACTCCCCCTCGAAATGTAACGACTTCTGGCCGAAGCGACAGAAGCGTCGGGAGAGTTTATGATACTCCCCCTCGAAATGTGACGACTTCTGGCCGAAGCGTCGGGAGAGTTTGTGATACTCCCCCTCGAAATGTGACGACTTCTGTCCGAAGCGACAGAAGTGTCGGGAGAGTTTGTGATACTCCCCCTCGAAATGTGACGACTTCTGGCCGAAGTGACAGAAATGTTGGGAGAGCTTGTGATACTCCCCCTCGAAATGTGACGACTTCTGGCCGAAGCGACAGAAGTGTCAAGAGAGCTTGTGATACTCCCCCTTGAAAATCGTGTCATTGTGACACATAACTTTTGGAATGAGTAGTTTTCCGAAATATTTGATTTTGATTGTCAATGGGCTATCTTTTGTTTTTTCTTTCATATAAATTACCCTTTAAATTGTAACTAAGGCCAGAAACTAGATTCACAAGTCGTAATTTAGCCACTCTCGGCGTAAATTAGACTCTCCTAACCCTATTGCTAGCCACTCTGGGCGTAGACTTGGTCGTACGAATCGTAGCTCAGCCTACGGTTAAATTTGGGGATAATTTATACATCCAGATTAATGTAAAGTTGTAAAAAATAGCGCGAATGACAAATCCGAAGGATGCAAATATTTCAAACTCGAGGGATACGTTTGTAATTTCCAATTACAACTTAAGTTTGAGCCCTAATGCCGGAGGGAGCTTGTGATACTCTCTCTTGAAATGTGTCGACTTCTGGCCGAAGCGATAGAAGTGTCGGAGAGAGCTTGTGATACTCCCTCCTGAAGATGTGTTGTTGTTTACCCTGAGTCGGCGACTGGATGCCCCGATCGTCGACTCCTAAGTTTTGGGTAACTGTGAGGGTTGTTTTGAAATTTTCCCTCCTGAGTCTGCGACTCCCTCTGGGAATCGTCGACTCCTGATTGTGGAACGTAGGATCTCTCAGAAGATCCTTGGAGATATTTCGAAATTTTTTGCAAATTTTCCGATTAAGGAAGCATATTTCTCAAATATGCAAAATAGCCACCGGAATCGACGATTCAGCATTGAAATCGTCGACTCGGGCGTGATTTCAGGGATTTGAAGATCGATTTCCGATTCCCTTCCTTGCAATTTTTCGATTTCTAGGGGGTTTTTGCAATTTCCCCAGGGGCTATAAATAGTGGTGAGCGCTTCACACTTCTCACTCCACTTTTCCCCAATTCGAATTTTGACGACTTCTGGCCGAAGCGACAGAAGTGTCGGAGAGAGCTTGTGATACTCCCTCTTGAAATGTTTTGATATTTTTGTAATTTTTTGGAACTCAATTTAATCAATTATTTTGCTTTCTTAATTAATTGTTTATTTAATTTATTTTTTGAATTGTAACTAAGACCCGAAACTAGATTCACAAGTCGTAATTTAGCCACTCTAGACGTAAATTAGACTCTGCTAACCCTATTGCTAGCCACTCTGGGCGTAGACTTGGTCATACGAATCGTAGCTCAGTCTACGGCTAAACTCGCGAAATAAATTAGACTTCAAAACTAATTAAGACTCGTAAAACTAAGTGATTTAATAAGTTGGAGATACAAAAATTATCGGGAATAGGACTTAGAATTTTTTGAGAACCTAAGACTCTAGTTTTCATTCTCTAATGTGTAGTTGAACTATGGCCGAAGCGACAGAGTAACTTTTTACCCTCATCAAGGCCATAGCGACAAGATGGGGTTGAATCATACAGCGATAAAATGATTTTTTATCTATTAAAGTCATAGCGACAGAATAGATTTTCGTATGTATTGTGGGTACTTAGAACCTCTTAGGGTTAGGTTCATTTGTACTTAGAACATGATTTTGTGACCATCACTTAGACTCGTGGGTCGTAAGCTAGGTCTGAGCAACGGGTATCATCCAGCCAAAGCGATGGATGATATATGAGGTTTAAGAGACGGACGTCATCCAGCCGAAGCGATGGATGATTGATCCGTTTGAAGCGATGGGTGATTATTCTAAATATGATACTGCATACATATCTCGAAGGATTAAAGAGAGATTTATTTAGAATAATATCGCTATTGAGAATACAAAAGAATAGTATGAGCGACAAACAAAAGAATCAACATGTTTTGGTCGCTGGTTGCCACTGACAGAAACATAGCCTGCATGGTTATTCTGGCCAATCATATCTTCTAACAGATGATAGTTCCTCACTACTAGCGTGATGCATTTGATTGCGAGTGTGAACTGTGGTTCTGGTTACCATCACTGTCATGGGATTGAGAGCGTGGGCTATGGTCATAACTGTTACTGGGCCGAGAGTGTGAGCTATGGCTTTCGTGGCCATAGCTGTTACCAGACTGAGAGTATGAGTTATGACTTTGGTGATCGTAACTGCTGATGTGAAACCCCTCTCTGTATCGAGGAGGACTAGTCGAGGTTTCAGACTGGGAACTTGTATCCTCGTATGTATCTTCTTTAGCATAGCGAGGTTTTTTTCGACTGGGCGGCTCGACTCCGTCCAGCTTATTATTGTTCTCTTCTTCTATCTCAATGAACGATTGAGCTCGTTGGAAGAGGTCGGGCAGGGTCTCCACTTTATGAAGCGTAAGATTCTGGGCCAAAGGGGTGTAGGGTACTAGCCCATTCATGTACCCCACTATGGCCAGACTCGGGATTAGGTCGTTCACTTCTGTCATCATCAAAGTGAACTTAATCGTGTAATCCCTCAGGGACAGTTTATTCTGTCGTAATGCCAGCAGTGCGTTGGCACCGTGTTTTATTCTGATCATCCCCACATGTTGGGCGATGAACTTCGAAGAGAGGTCCGCAAAGCCGAAGACCGAGCCAGCTGGCAGACCAGAGAACCACCGATAAGCGCTGCCTTTGAGAGTGCCGGGGAATGCCCGACACAATAATCCGTTATCGATGGTCTACGGTTCCAAGACACTAAGGTAGAGGTTGATGTAATCTTCTGGATCACTCGAACCGTCATATGCTTCTATCTTGGGTACCCGCCAGGTTGGTGGAAAAGATTCTTTCAAAAGGTCCTTGTGAAAAGGAGTGCTTTTGATTCTCAAGAATTCGATCGAACTGCTGGCGACCGGATTGTCGGCCAACTTCCGACGGAGATCTTCACGAACTTGGTTGTAAGAATCTTGTCAGTGCGACTCTTGCTAGATCCAGCCTTTGCTTTAGGAGGCACTGGAGATTTCCTCTTTTTCTCCGCAGATGGAGAATAGTAAGACCCAGATTCACCCGCTCCTTCACGGACGATGGTCTTGTTGCCCCTCGCTTTTTCGAGGTTGCTAACTCTTTTTTCTATGGAATCCATAAAGTTAATCAACCTCTCTTCTAGCGCAGGAGTTAGGTTCACTCCCCTATTCGATGGGAGTGATGAGGGTACCTCATGTGACGACAGTGGTGTATTGGAGGTTGGTATAGTACGGGAACTTACCCTCCTACCAGAAGCTCCTACTTCAGTAGCAATAGCGGGAGCTTGCTTTTTATGATCCTTAGTAAAAGGAGCCATAAATGGGATGGTTGCTTCTATTGGGTCGAAGCAACCGACTATGACTGGAAGTTCTTCCGAAGTGTCGTAAGCTATTGGTAGGTACCTGCCCCCGGGTGTCACAAAACAAAAAAAAATTGGTATTTCTTTATAGTTTTGTGACCCTCTTGAGCAGTACTACTAATCCCCAACTCAGTGATGAATGAAGACGATGAGTGGTCTTATTCAGCCAAAGCGATAAATGAAGACGATGAATGAGTGGTCTTATTCAACCAGAGTGATGAATGAAGACGATGAGTGGTCTTATTCAGCCAAAGTGATGAATGAAGACGATGAATGAGTGGTCTTATTCAACCAGAGTGATGAATGAAGACGATGAATGAGTGGTCTTATTCAGCCAAAGCGATGAATGAAGACGATGAATGAGTGGTCTTATTCAACCAGAGTGAAGAATGAAGACGATGAATGAGTGGTCTTATTCAACCAAAGTGAAGAATGAAGACGATGAATGAGTGGTCTTATTCAACCAAAGCGATGAATGAAGACGATGACCGAATCGACTATTCAATTGTGGGAATCGCCTACTCAGTGTGGGAGTCGGCGATTCAGTTGGGAATCGTTAATTCAGTATGGGAATCGACGATTCAGTTGGCAATCATCGATTCAGTTGGGAATCGTCGATTCAAGTGGGAATCGACGATTCAAGTGGGAATCGACGATTCAAGTGGGAATCGACGATTCAAGTGGGAATCGACGATTCAAGTGGAAATCGACGATTCAGATGAGGATAGGCGATTTTCTATGAAAAATCCAACCTATATGAAAGTGAAAGTGCCAGAGCAAAAGGCATTGACAACACTTGCTCAAAAAGCTAAAGCAATCGGCGACTCCCTATGTGGAATCGGTGATTCAACTTATGGCCTTTTTTGAACCAAACCGTGGACAACACTCTTAGCTAGCAGAATAACCCGGAATCGGCGACTCACTAGGTGGAGTCGGCGATTGCCTGTGTGAATCGGAGATTCCTTGACACAAAGTCAGTGATTCACCCTAAGGGAATCGAGCCAAACTTTGCGAAGAAAAATTCGCGATTACGACGGGATATCGTAGTTCGATAGTCCCACAGACGGCGCCAGTTGATGAAGCACGAAATCTGCTACCAGTAGGCTCGCGGTATTGCGAGGAGGGCCGAAGGCTTTGGAGTCCACGATGTGCGCTCTACGTCAATGTACTTGCAGAAGTGGAGGGGAGTCGGCGACTCAAGTATGAGAGTCGGCGACTCGGGCTCCTTGGTTTGCTCTGGTTGGAGTGTGGTCAAGTGGAAATGATTTGGGAGTGGAGGACCCCCAAGGACCCCTTTTATAGGGTCTTGAGGGCGTTTCCCCATTCATTAGCGTGGGTCCCACTCCATTATGGTGCCCAATTAAGGGTGTCATAATGACGTGGGTCCTCCCAAGTAACGGCTGGGAATCGGCGACTCAGGTATGGTATGGGAGTCGTCGATTCAGAGGTGGAGTCGCCGACTCCCTTGTGGTCAGGTCCTCGGTCTACCAGACCTGAGTGCCTTGTCTGGAGTCGGCGATGCACCCATGGAATCAGCGACTTGGTAGTCCCAGTCGGCGATTCCCAGATATTGCCTTTAGTACTTGACGTAGACGCTCCGCATCGTGAAACTCTCCGGTGGTCCGGCATAAAGCGACGGAATCCTAGTCCTTGTTGAAAGGCGTTGCTGGGAGTGACTGATGTAATCAGGCATGTCTCACCAGTACTCCCCCCTGAAGAGAGCACAAGAAACATGCGTGTACCGCCAAGTAGTAAGACACTCTTCCTTTTACTATTATTCATTTCAAACTGTTTCCCGATATAGCCGTGTCGACTAAGTGAGGGTCCCCTTTCAGTCGAATCTTCCCCTTAGGTCCCTCAAACTCCATTGTTAATTTCTTCTGATCGGTGGTGATCGGACAACGCTTTTCCAGCCATTGGCAATCCAACACGATGTTGGCTCCTTCCATTTTGAGGACGAAGATGTCTTCTAAGATGGTAATGTTTTGCATTGAAACTGCAACACGTCGACAGACGCCGGAACATGGTATTGAAGCGCCGCTGCCGATGAAGACATCAAACTGTGGAATTGCTTCGATTTCCAAATCTAGATGACCCACAATCGAGTCTTGTATAAAATTGTTCATGCTTCCATTATCGATGATGATAGATATTTCCTTCCCCTTGATGTATCCTGGTATGCGCAGCGTTCGCGGATTGAAAGCTCCAGACAGAGCATGCATACTAATCTCGGTTGCTGGAATATTGCATTCTTTGTCTCCACCAAGTTCAATAGCTGCCAGGGCTTATTCCTCGTCACACATTTCTATTAGACAATTCGACTCCACGTCGAATCTAAAATACCGGCCCCTGCAACGATGGCCTGGCACAAACTTCTCCTCGCAGTAGAAGCATAGGCCTTTTGCTGTTCTAGCTTTCCTCTCCTCGTAGCAGGGTGGCTTGCGATACCCCGGATTCTGCTTGCTCATTGGTAGAGGTTGGGTGTTGGGTGTCTTTAACAGGGGCACCGATGAATTAATTAAATTGGGACGATAATCCCTTCCCTACTCGATTTGCTTCATACATCTTAGCAGAGAGAATGCTTGTTTATGTGATGTTGGTTTGGTAATTTTGAGATCACTTCTGAGGTTTTCGCGGAGCCCTCCCTCGAAGAAAGTGATCAATGATTTCTCGGTCATTCCGGTCATATCGTTTAAGATGCGCTCGTATATTCCGCGATGTAGTTAGCTACCGTCGACGTCTGCTGGAGTAGCGTTAGTACGGCGAGGCTATCTTCATACTCCGATTCTCCGAAACTCTCTCTCATCACTATTTTCAAGCTATCCCACGACGAGAGCATTCTATTTTTCTTTAGACGGCGAACCCAATCAAGCGCAGATCCCTCCATATGCAATCCCGCAATCCTGACATTAGATGATTCTGTGATTCCGTGATATTCAAAGTACTCCTCCGCTAAAAATATCCATCCTTCCGGGTTCGACCCATCGAACTTTGGACAGAACACCTTTACCAGATGATTGTTTGAGAAGGTTGATGACCCTCCCCGTCGAAGACTTGTTTTCCATTTGCTTCCGCCACTTTTTTCATCTCTACTGTCATCCCGAGAAGGTTTTCTGCCAACTCTGCAATCGCCCGATTTCGCTTCCAGGTTATCTCGTCACACGGGCTTTTTGCTCGTCCATCACTATGATAACCCTTTTTTCCAATTCCTCTGCATTTCCACCTTCAGCTGCCATCTACAATTTAACACTGTTAAGCAGGAATGATAATATTTTGTTTTGTAATTAGACACCTCCCTGTTCGAGATCTGTCAACAATCGTGTCATAGATCACGGCTTTGAAGGATATCAGTCGATTCACGACTATACACCTGAGCTTGGCGGAAGGTTATTGAAAGCACCAATAATGGAACGTGGCCGACGGCGGATGGACGGAGATCGTTCGGAATAGATGAGAAGATAAGAGAGATTCGTAGAAGAATTAAAAAGGGATAGAGTAATGTTTGATAAAAATATTCAGTGCCTTCTTTAGGCTTCTTCAATACCTTAAATAGAGCAATAAAGTAAACAGAGTACGGCTACCTACTAACTAACGGATTAATCATAAACGAAGTCAGGCTTTTAGGTGGTGGTCGTGCGGCGAGCCGACCGATGGGGCATGTCCTCTGTCTCGGTGGTCAGGACTTCCTGTCCGGGTTGCAAGTCCACCTCTCAGTATTGGCGCAGCTTGTCGGGAATAATATTCAATTGGACTGGGATTGTCCTGAGGTTTCAGGATTCTTTCCTTTTTTATTCTTGAGCTCTTGTAGCTCCTTGGCTATCCTTGATTCGGATCGACGATGTCTACTTAAGTTTATCCTCTCCAAAGATGGAGAATGATGTGGGTTAGACTCGTTTGTCATACCTCGTATAGTGATCTGGCTCCTTGAAGCCTTCATATTATTTACCTTTTCTCCCAATTCTAGTATGAGTTTTGACAGAAAGAAGATGGAGACGATAGAAGAAGATGGAGATGAAGGTTTTGACAGAACCGTGGTTTGTTCACGTAGTTCTATTTTCTTTTTATAATGTACAAAGTTAACAACGTTAACTTTCACTTTCACAGACGAACGTGGACAACAAAACTAACTTTAACTAATTCTACTATAACCAATTCTAATTTAGCTGTACAAGCATTTAAAAATAACTACGTAAATGTTTACAAAAAATCCAAACACAAATTCAATTCAAACAAAAAACTTTATAACATCAAATTATAAATAACTCTGAAGTAAATCATATAGAAAAAGCAATCCTCTCAGATGAAGATGACATGATAGTCAAACAAATAATAATAATGAAATAACAAATAATACTGCATGTAATGAAGACAACATTACAACAACAAATAAGAACAACTTAGATTCATTTTCCGAAGCAAACATTGAATCTGTAAATTAAGCAACCAATCTGAATGAAATAAATGAAGGTAGCATAATAAGTAACCAGTCATCTTCAAACATACCAAATGAAAAACTTGAAAATAAAATTACAGAAGAGGAGAAAAGTAAAAATACAATAGGAGTCAGAACCTCAAACAGAGTAAAAAGCACAAACCATAGATATTCAGATATGTGTTATTATGATGACTAAAATTATGATAGTGCAAATTTAAGCACACATCACCCAATTCAGAAGTATGTATCATATCATAGATTAAAGAATAAACACAAGAATTTAATCAAGAATATTGGTTCAATAAACGAACCTAAAAATTACAAAGAAGCTGTCTAAGATCAAAATTGGGTAAAAGCTATGAAAATTGAAATGAAGGTACTAATTCAACAAATAGGAAGATAGTATTTAACTATAAAATCGATTATAAAAACTTATAAAATGAATATTAAATACATTCATTAATTAATATTCAAAATATAAATAAACACATTTATTCAATTAAGTTCAATTAACAATAAAAATTCAAATACATTAAACATTACTTCAATGTCCGACGACGATGACACATTAGTAAATATTTTTAAAATTATTACTTCATTGTCTATATTTTTAAAAATATCTTTCTCAAAATATATGTAACCCTGCAAGAATGCAATCATCGTCCCTCAACTGGTGTGAATTTTAGGGGATTTAGGTGTGAATTTTAATTTGAGAGATATATTAAAAAATATTTTATAATTATATAATGTAAAATTTATAAGTTAACCTTCCTAAAATATTAATATAGTGTAAAAATTTATTGAACCCCTATATAATTATAAATTACATATAGATCCTTTTAAATTTGCCAAATTTTAAGGGAGACAATTGCCCTCCCTAGTCCCTCTACATACACCCCTGCTCATATAAAATAGGATTGGGGAGCATTTCGGGGGTTTGAAATTCTGATCATTCAGAAATCAGGTAGTAAGGATCAATAGTAGTGAAGTTAATGTGCAGATTTGAAATAATGATCAGATTATTCGAGAGATACACAAGAAAATAAACTCAAAAATCTCCAATAATTTATTCTTCCGATCTGATGTAGACTTTATAAGCTATTTATCACATTGATCTGAATTATCACAATCCGCTTTGGTAGGAAAACAAACTGCATGGGGATAATGTACTGGACAACACCACAAATCTACTCCGTTATCATTATGATATATGCAGTGAAGATCACTAAATACCACCGGTGAAATTTCTTGTTTTTCTTCTTCCATGGCTATGGGTTTTGTCAACTGATCAGTGCCTGCATATATATATTCATTCATACCAAGATAAACAACTATGAAATGAATTAGAATCAAAGAATTGAAATGAAGCGCGCGCAATGTAAAAAAAAGAGTAGGAGAACCACCGACGACCTTGTATGATGAAAAGAAGATTGAAGATGATGATGAAGAAGAATATGATCAATTTCATAGACGACATATTTTTCCGATTAACTCCGACGAATATTGATGTTTGAGAGGATGATAGATTTCGTGGTTATTTATAGATAGACAATATTCCAAATATAGCATTCAATTGATTTTTATATATCCTAATCTATTAGAGATAATCTAATAAATTAAAATCTTTTTTATTATAAATGGGTGATTCATTAAATTCCGAGATTCATTCAAATCTATAGATATCTGCTGGTGTAGCGGGAGTAATTGATAAAGATATATATCGGAACGAAAAAGAGAAGAATTAGCCGCACCACACAGTTTGTAGGCACTTCATTTCAGAAAATATCTACTTCCACACTATCATCTTCTCTTAGTTTCATACCATCTCTTATAAATCTCATACAATCACATTCAATCTTCACTTCCATCTGTGTTTATGCCTTCTGGTTCAAGAATATGATTCGATAAAATCTATAATTTGAATCGATGAAAGTGATTAAGTTTTGTCAATGTTTGAATGGATGTTAAAATGTATTATATATTCGATTAATGGACTAATCTACTATGGTCCGTCGGTCAAAACCTTTTTATTATGTTGTTTACTCTACTCCTATTGATGAATGTGCATTACAGAAATACACACATTGTATGACGGAATTCTGTAATGTTTTGCCGCCATTAAAAGTCCTGCCACAAAAGAGTCAATTCCTACACGTAAAGTAGCTCCAGAAATGCCAGTTGGAAATATTTATAGTGGCGGAATTCTCCCCTATATGTTTCTTTGGAGGAAAATTTGGAATTTCTCCCTCCAACTTTACATGCCATTTCTTTGGTGATGTCTCATTATTTGGCATTATTCCGTCATGTAATTTATTGGAATAAGTGGAGGAAATCCACCATATTATCTTATACGTGACTACTACGTATGGAAGACGTAGAATAAGTGAAAAAATTTCACCATTCTATCATATACTGTAGGACACTAGAGACAATAATTGGCAGGAATTCCGCCCTACAATGAGCAAAGGAGCAAGGAAAACGTCTTGAGACACCACCAAGACCCTTTGGATAATAGAGTAGAAAAGTAACGATGAACAGTAGAAGCTCTGTAGACGTGCTTTCTACAACGTACGAATAGATGGGATACAAAAGAGAAGAACTTAAACCAGCAAAAGGATGCAATCTATGATTTTGCTAACACAGTCGCACTCGTAGTTGGAGTAATTAATCTAAAGATATAAATCGGAATAAAAATGATAAGGATGCTAGACGTAGAGTCTGTAGAAAGGGATGATCGAAAGGTGAAGAAGAGAGAATGCGAGAGAGGCTCGTAAACCGAGAATATTATATTGACAATGAGTATTACATGTGTATACATCACTATTTATATACATGTTGAGGTACCAATTGTAGTTGGGTCCTTGTGTTTTTAGTAATCCTATCCGTTAACCCCCTTCAATCTCGACAGAGGTATGTCGTTGAGATTGAGACGACAACGATGTCGTAGAAATATATTTGCCACATGTGTATGTGATAAAACGTGTTGTATTGTGAGTTTTCCGCTTACGATGAATTCTCGGATATAGTGATAGTCGATCTCGATGTGGCGAGTGCGGGCTTGAACGACTGGATTGCTCATCATAAATAATGCCGACTTGCTATCCATTAAAATACAAGGAGCCTCAGGTAGCTTGATACCTAGCTCTCTAAGAAGATAGCAGAACCACTGTAAGTCCGCCGTTATGTATGCGATGGCGCGATACTCAGCCTCCGCACTTGAACGTGATACGGTGGCTTGTTTCTTTGCCATCCATGTTACTAGATTGGGTCCCAAGAAAATTCAATATCTTGTGATGGATCGCCGATCATATGGGTCCCCGACCCAATCGGAATCAACGTAGATAACCAGCTTCGTTGATGATGATGCTCGGAACAATAGAGTTGCTTCCAGCGTTCCTTTTATTTACCGTAAGATGCATGCGCTTTGCTGCTTGCATGTGTGTTGATTGTGGTTGGCTCATGAATTTGCATACTTCATGGACTGCATGGGTGATCTCGGGGCGAGTGAGAGATAAATATTGTAGTCCACCAACAATGCTTTTGTAGGTAGTCGGATCAGACAGAATATCTCCATCGTTTTTGGACAGATGTTTCTCCGGCACACTCAGAGTGTCTGCAGTCTTGCAATCGGCCATATTAAACTTTTGTAACAAATTTATAGAGTATTTCCATTGTGAGACTCTTAGTCCGTTGGTCACCATCGTAGTTTCCATCCCCAAGAAGTACGATAGACCACCAAGATGATGCAGCGTCCATAGTCTGGATACTGCGATAGCAAGCATTGTTCATATCGTCGCAGCTTTTGCCACGGGACTATATGTTAGATCAAAATCATACCCTTCTCGTTGATGGAAGCCTTCCTCAGCGATCTTTGTAGCGCTCGATAGTTCCGTCGGCCTTTTCCTTGAGGCAGAATACCCATTTGCTCCCAACTACGTTTTGACGAGCTTGTGGTGGTACAAGCTCCCAAGTATTGTTCTTTTTGAGGGCGGTCATCTCTCGTCCATTGCTTGGGTCCAATCCGGATCGAGTTTGGCGGCCTTGAGAGATGTGGGCTCAGTTCTGGATTGTGATTCCATTGCTGAGATTAAATACATTTTGTTAGGATTTGTGTATTTCTTTGGTTGCAGGTTGGCCACTAGAGTAGTTGGACCTGATTTAGCCCATTCGTAGATATCCATTTGCTTTGGACGTTTGGATTCACGACTGGATCGACGTAGTTCCTTTATTTGAGATTCTTGAGGCTCACTTGTTTGGCAAAGATTTTCAGCATTAGACAGGGTACATTCCAGATTTTCCTCCTCTAAAGTGATATCTTCTGCTGCTATTGATATATTTGTAGGTGTGTCTGCAGCAGATTTTTCCTCCTCTGATATGATATTCTCTGCTGCTATTGATACGTTTGCAGGCTGTGCAGTAGATGAGGTTGCAGCAGATTTTCCCATTGCTGGTGTAAATGTGCTTGTTTGTCTGTGGTCATTGGATTGCTTGGATTGCGTAGCTGGGATTGTGAAAGGCGGAGCAGTTGTTTTGTGAAAACCCATGTCAGAATATCGAAAATGAAATCCGCAGGCAAAGATGGGAACACGGATTGCCCAAAAAAGTTAAGCTCTTGAAGTTGATTGGATTGATCTTTGTTCTCAAACTCCAAATCCTTAACCTTCTCCGAAAGAACGGAGAGCTCTTTCTTGACTTTTCCCAACTCCTCTCCAGAGTGAGAAAGTTGACCATTAAGCTCTGCATATTTCGTCTCAGATTTTAAGAGACTCGTTTTCAACTCTACGTTAGTAGCGTCAGATGACACCACATTCCCAATCTCAATCTCGAGTTGAATCTTCAGACCTTGAATCTCCTTCTGCGAGGTAGTACGGCTATCTATCAACTCCTTGCGGAGATCCATAATCTTCTTCACGTACTCGCCAAGCTCTTTTTGTTGAGAGTCAATGGTCTTGTCCTTCTTTGGAATCACATTCTCTTGATAGTTCACAAGCTTGGCTTTGACATTCCTCAGTTCTTGTAATTGCTTCTGAATCTCCGTGTACTTGGTATCCAGCTGATTGTACTTCTCTTGCGCTTTTAGAGAGTCATTCAGAGAACCCATACCGAAGCATGCATGGGCCATGTAGTAAGCCTTCCAAAAACAGAAACAAATATTAGTAGGGGCGTAAATGATTTTTTTTTTTAAAAAGTAACTTACAACATTCAGAGTGGTGAGACATGCCTGATTACGTTAGTCACTTCCAGCACCGCCCTTCAACAATGACTAGGTTTCCGTCGCTTTATGCCGGACCCCCGGAGAGCTCCACGGTTACGGAACAAGTGTCTACGTCAAGTACTCAAGTCAACACATGGGAATCGCCGACTGGGACTATCAAGTCGCCGATTCCAAAGGTGAGTTGACGAGTTGAGACCAAGTTAGTCAGTTCTGGTAGACTACGACCTTCCTCCTAAGGACTCGTCGACTCCATCCCTGAATCGACGACACACATACCTGAGTCGCCGATTCATAACCGTTACTTGAGCTGACCCACACCTTATGACACCATTAACCGGGTGCCATAATGGTGTGGGCCCCGGATCATTGATTGGGGAACGTCCCAAAGACCCCTATAAAAGGGGTCTTTGGGGGTCCTTTAATCTCATCTCCAATTCACTACCAACACTTGACACACGCCCAACCAGAGCACCTCAAGGAGCCCGAATCGCCTACTCCCAAGCTGAGTCGTCGATTCCCCTCCTTTCTGCAGGTATTTGACGTAGAACGCGTGTCGTGAACTCCAAAGCCTCCAGCCCTCCTCGCAAGCCCGCGAGCCTCCTGGTAGTAGATTACGTGGTTCATCAGCTGACGCCGTCTGTGGGACTATCAAACCACAATATCCTGTAATAATCACGAAATTTTCTTCGCAAAGTCCGGCTTGATTTCCCCAGGGAGATCCCAACTTTGTTTTAAGGAATCGTTGATTCATTCTAACAATCGACGACTCCACCTAGTGAGTCGCCAATTCTGGGAATATTCTGCTAGCTAAGAGTGTTGTCCATGACTCGGTTTGAAAGAAAAATTACCTAAGGCCAATCGCCGACTCCACCTAGTGAGTCGCCGATTCCGGTTAGTTTTCTTTCGGGTTAGTTCGGTCAGATACTTGCACTTTGGTTGGAACCCGCTTTTGTTGCCAATGGCTTCTGAAAGACAAAAGCACGATTACTCTTTGAGAAAAAAGGGTAAAACCCCAAAGGTGCCTGAAGGGGAACAAACAAAGACCCCTCAACCTAATAGGCAAGTGGTGCCAGAAAGGGTTGAGGATGCTCAACCAAACATACCCTCTCAGGCACATTCTTTGCCTTCTGCACTAGAAGGGAGGTTGATTAACTTTATGGATACCATAGAAAAAAGAGTTAACGACCTCGAAAAAGCAAGGAGCCACAAGACCATCATCCGCGAAGGAGCGGGTAAATCTGGGTCTTACTATTCTCCATCCGCGGAGAAAAAGAAGAAAGGTCCAGTCCCTCCTAAAACAAAGGCTGTACCTAGTAAGAGTCGCACTAAAAAGACCCTTACGACACGATTTGTGGAAGATCTCTGTCGGAAACTGGCCGACGACCCAGTCACCAGTAGCCCGATCGAGTTCCTGAGAATCAAAAGTGCTCCATTTCACGAGGACCTTTTGAAAGGATCATTTCCACCAACCTGGCGGGTACCCAAGATAGAAGCGTATTGGTGAGACATGCCTGATTACGGCAGTCACACCCAGCAACGCCTTTCAATAAGGACTAGGGTTCCGTCGCTTTAGGCCGAACCCCCGGAGAGCTCCCACGGTACGGAACAAGTTCATCGTCCAAATCGCAGAGTTAGCCCGTAAGTCACGATTGGACTACCAAGTCGCCGACTTTAGGGATAAGTCGTCGAGTTAGGGCCAAGATCGGCAGTATGGTAGACTGCACATCTCGCCCCTAGAAACTCCGCGAGTATGCCCTAAATAGGCGATTTCCATACCTGAATTACCGACTTACGACCGTTACTCGCCGCCAGCCAACGTCATAAATGTTTCCATATATGACCATAGGCGCGATGTCCGCCTTTGATCACGCCCTCCGAGACCCTATAAAAAGGGTCTCAAGGGGACACACAAAGGCACAACACAAGTTCCACTCTCACCAGAGCATTACTAAGAAACTCGCCGATTCTCACTAGAATTGCCTAGTTTCTACTTGCAGGTATTTGACGTAGAGCGCGCGTCGTGGACTCCAGAGTCTCCGGCATCACCTCGCACCACCGCGAGCCCTGGTAGCAGATTCAGTGCTTCATCACGTATAACGGTTCAAGTAATCCAAAAGATCACATCAACCTCTACCTTAATGTCTTGGAACCGCAGACCACCGATAACGGGCTGTCGTGTCGGGCATTCCCCGGCACTCTCAAGGGCAGCGCCTATAGGTGGTTTTCTGGTCTGCCAGTTGGCTCAGTCTCCAGCTTCGCGGACCTCTCTTCAAAGTTCATCACCCAACATGTGGGGATGATAAGGATTAAGCGCAGTGCTAACACACTATTAGCGCTCCGACAGAGGGACATGTCCCTCAGGGATTACACGATAAAGTTCACCTCTATGATGACAGAGATGAACGACCTGATCCCAAGTCTGGCCATAGCAGGATACATAAGAGGGTTGGTACCCTTCTCTCCTTTGGCCCAGAATCTGATGCTCCATAAAGTAGAGACCCTGCCCAACCTCTTCCAACGAGCTCAATCATACACCGGTATCCCGTTGTAATCGCGATTTTTTTTGCAAAATCCGGTTTGAGCTCTCCTAGAGGGTTCACCGAGTTTGTCAACTAAGTCGCCGATTTAGATCGACAACCGATTCTCTGTCCAGGTCCGATTTATCCTTAAATCGCCGATTTATCCTTGAGAATCGCCCGATCCGGAATATCGTCTGCTAGCTAAGAGTGTTGTCCACGACTTTGTTCGAAAAACACCTCGAAATCTAAAGTCGCCGATTTAGCCCCCTAAATCGCTGACTTATTTTTTTGTTTTTTCGAACAAGCTCAGTCAGGTCACCTCCCCGCTTTGGTACTTCTCTGCTTTTGTCTTCATGACCATCATCGAAAAACAAAAACACCCTTACGCCACAAGAAGTAAGGGTAAAATGCCAGCAATTGAGCTGTAGCAGGGCGAGCAATCCCGACCAAAGGGACCTAACAATGCTTAACCTGATCAAACAAACTCGGTTCCTCCACACGTCGAGGAACACATAGTGCCCAAGGCTCCACCCACCTTGGAGGAAAGGTTGTTCCGTTTTATGGACAACATAGAAAGAAGGATGACTAACCTCGAGCAAGCGAGGAGTCAAAGGACCGCCACCATCCGTGAAAAAGCAGATGAATCTGGGTCCATCTACTCTCCATCTGCGGAGAAAACCAAACAGAGTTCCCGTCTTAAAACGGGACTTAGTAAGAGTC